>JAPDDN010000269.1:0-145806 GCA_027422405.1 Ptychobarbus kaznakovi
TTCACCGCTGATGCTGCTACTATTCTTGTTTGAATGCGTTCCTTCGCTGGCATTTTCCACATTTCGTTTCCTCCCTTAAAAAAATTGTCCATTCTGATGCACAATTTGACAGAACTAATGCCTGCTGATGACTATTTGAATTTAATTCTGTCAAAGTGCGTGCTTGTAAGTGTTCGTTAAATGCGTAACATTAATTACATGAGTACATAGGTCTACTCATGTCTGAAAATAATTTGAAAAACAATTATTTTAAATAACAAAAACATAGCTTATAGTTGTTTAGTACATTTTTTAATTAATGCAAATCTAAAATGAATTGTAAAACTGAAAGTTATTTTTTTATTATGTTCAGCATGGTGGGCCGCATTTGGATTAGTGACGGGCCGCGGGTTGAGAACCACTGCCTTAGCACATGCCCTAGAGCTGTCTCTGCACCTTTGTGCTGGAAAAGATAATGATAATCATTCTCAGTTTTGTCCTCATGTAAGCTGGATTTCCTTCTCACACATCATTGAGCTGAATTCAGAGTTGCCGCAAGACACACCACGGCCTACACATATACAGCCTGATGCAGCACTTTCTGCTGAGTTAAAAATAGCAGCCTTTGTTCTGGCCCCTGCTGTTAGTATTGTATGGGCTTGCTCTAAGGACCACGGGAGCACGGAAGACCCATTCAACCAAATCTCAGCCAAAACAGAAAGAAAACAAGTGACATCATGAGCCTAGAATAGAATAAGTTACAGTACTGGCACCGTAGAACTGTGGACTAAAAGGAGAGAAGCTAAATTGCTCTCAGCAGGACGCAAAATCTGCCTTTTGTGCCAGGAGGATTGTGGGCCTATTTTTCTACCCTCAGCCGTTCCCTGACCTCTGAATATTAACACAGGCTTTGAAACAAAAACCCAGTACAGTCTTAATGGAGATATTGTGCAAAACATGAGTGTGAAGAGATTCATTTTAAGATATACGTCTTAAATTTATAAAATAAGGCCCTCTGGAAACGGTCTTAATTACACAATATTAAACAACTGGTTCAACAATGTCATCATGTACTTGCTCTCATGTTGTTCCCAACCTGAGAAGATATTTTAAAGAATGTATTATGATGAAATTAGATGACATTGAATTATTGAAGTATTGACATTAATCTCAAAAATCTTAAGCATTTTGCAAAATTAGTAGTAGTACATTAGCTTTATGTAAGAATCGAGCGAGGTGTTAGTCAAAGTCAGCTTTATTGTCAGTTCTGCCATATGTACCGTACATATGGCAGACCCTTGGTGCATACATATAACACTAAACACTAATAGTAGAATGTAAAATACAGATAATACAAATCTAATATATATTTACACATACATATATAAAATGCAACTATTACAAATATACAAGTAAGGACAAGTAAAAAATTTTTTTTTTTTTTTTTTTAAATTAAATAAAAAAATATTTTATTTTTATAAAAAGATAAAGTAGCATAAGGCACATGGTAGATATAGAGTTCAAACCAGTGAAATAAACAAACAGTGCAGATATATTTATATAGTCAGCTTTTATTGATAATAAATTGAACTCCAGAACCGGATTAGACTAATTCATTCCTCAGGCTATGGTTTCGGAACTGACTCAGTGAAAAGACATGACTCTAATTCATTCACAAATTTGACCCTGGACCACAAAACCACACTGTAAAAAAAAATACGTAAAATTTACTGTAAAAACAAAAAACAGCAGCTGTGTTTGCCATCCTCGCTGCAGCCTGTAGCACGATGAAGTACTGGATAAGATCCAATACATAGTGGATGTCTGACGCGCATGCGCACATTGCGCTGTATTGGATTTTTAATGCACATGCGCAAAATGGGGCTGTCATTAAAGCTAGTATTAAATGTTAATTAAAACGTAATTACAAGATATACAGGTGTGTTTCATAGGCTTACACAAATTATAGTATACTGTGATTTTAAACCAGTATTGCAGGCTATTCAAACTTTATTTAAGCAAGGATGGTGTATTTTTGAATGAACAAGTTTATTTTTTTAGTTGTGGAAATACAAATCTAATTACAATTTTGTTTGTTCTTTATGAAAAAAATGGGTTCTATTGTCTTGTTTTGTTCGATTAAATTTGTTAAATTCCTGGAGATAGATCTAAAAACGAAAGACATACCATCCATTACGTTACGAGAGCGCGCTCTCTATAGAGACTTTTGAGTGTTTTGTATTGTATCAGAAGATGTGTGAAAAGCAACTAATAAAACATTTATTTGAGGCGTGTTTAGCAAAGTCTTAATATATTAATGTTTTTTTTCTTATTATTAGCTTATTGAAAATGTTTGTAATAGCTATATTATAATAATATAAAATCTAAATAAACTAAATGGATCGGCATTCATTTAATATCCCCTATTCAATTTAAATAAACATGACAGATACAAACAAAAATACACAGGCTAACTTTGTCAGAGTGATGTATATCTTTATAATTAGCTATTTACAGTGCAACGTCTGCATATGAAGAGTTAATTTGCAAAAACAGATAACTTTTTAACAATTCTCATAAATCATGTTTCTTCATTGTGCATTCCAATTAATCTCAATTGACCTATCGGTAAGCCCCTCCCCTCGAATGCAGAATAGCCAATGGCAGTCGAGTATCAGTTATAAGAGTCCAGAGTTTTGCGACCTTAGGGAGCGGGTTGGATTGTAGCGTGATAGAAGATTAGTTAGGTACGCAGGCGCTAAACCATTTAGGGCCTTATAGGCAAGTAATAATATTTTGTAACTGATACGGAACTTAATAGGTAGCCAGTGCAGAGACTGTAAAATTTAGGTAATATGATCATATTTTCTTGACTGGTAACGACTCTACCCACTGCATTTTGCATGCATCTGCATCTGAAATACATTGATAACCATCAAATACAAGTGAAGAAATGCACATGATGAACCAAAGCCCAGCAAAATAATTACATACATAGAAGGTGCACAGTCTCATTCACACAAGCACTAAACACCATCATGGTGAGACGAGACTCATTAATATGCAATAAACATTAATTTAACAACATGTAACATACAACCCTGATAAACACAACTGAAAAACTAAGAAAAAAATTATTTCAAAGAGAAAAAACTAAATTCAAACAAAATTTGTAAATGCAATGCAGGGAATTCTGGGAACTTTTTTACGTTAAAATCACGATAATTTTTTGTAGTCTTAAGTAGCACAGGTATATTTGTAGCAATAGCCAACAACAATACATTGTATGTGACAAAATTATAGATTTTTCTTTTATGCCAAAAATCATTAGGATATTAAAGAAAATTTTCCATTAAGATATTTTAAAATTTTCTACTGTAAATATCAAAAACAAAATTTTTGATTAGTAATATGTATTGTTAAGAATATAATTTGGACAACTTTAAAGGGGATTTTCTAAATATGTAGTTTTTTTTTTTTGTACCCTCAGATTCCAGATTTTCAAATAGTTTTATCTTGTCCAAATTTTGTCCTATCATAAAAAAACATACATCCATGGAAAGCTTATTTTTTCATGATGTATAAATAAAAAAATTAGAGCAAAAAAAAAACCCTATGACTGGTTTGGTGGTCCAGGGTCACAAATAGCTCTACCTCTCTCAGAGCATGACCATCAATAAATAACGACTTAAATTTAGATCCGTTCCTCGCATAAAACTATCCTCTGATTTCAGAAGACTTCTAATATAGTGCATGAGTCATGTTGGCATTTACAAAATTAATATTGCTTTTATTGGTGATTTTTTTCAAGAGACTTCAGTCACCACTTGTTGAAATAGTATAAAAATGACATTTGGAAACACATTATTATTCGTCTTTATCCATCAAAGACAAAGTCAGATCGGCTTTGGGACAATGCCAGTAAATAACAGTAATGTTAAGTAACTTTCATTTGCTCTATTTTTGTTGGGTTTTTTTTAGAAAGTGAAGTGACGTGACATACGACCAAGTATGGCGACCCATACTCGGAATTAGTGCTCTGCATTTAACCCATCCAAGGTGCACACACACAGCAGTGAACACACACCAAACACACACACACACCGTGAACACACACCCGGAGCAGTGGGCAGCCATTTATGCTGCGGCGCCCGGGGAGCAGTTGGGGGTTCGGTGCCTTGCTCAAGGGCACCTCAGTCATGGTATTGAGGGTGGAGAGAGCGCTGGACATTCACTCCCCCCACCTACAATTCCTGCTGGCCCGAGACTCGAACTCACAACCTTTTGATTACGAGTCAGACTCTCTAACCATTAGACCACAACAGGCCACACTATGTTTTGACGATTTATGTGTGTAAATATATAAGAACAACGTTCAAAGTTTCAATCTTAATGTTACCGTCTTGAAGCTGTCTATATTTTTATCTTTGTCTCAAATTGGAACAAGATTTTTGAAGAAATTTGAAAGCCACTGAGGCCAGTGATAGTGAAAAAGTGAAGTAATTGTGATAGTCAGTAGCTCATGAAATACAGTAGTCAACATTTTAAGTGGAATCAAAAAGTGAATCAAAGTTGTACTAAGACAAGAACGCATTTTGGTTTTAGGACAACTTTGATGAAAGGATTTGATTCACTTCAAATGTTGACTAGAGTATATTATCATGACACCATGTCCTATTTGTCTGTGAAAGTAGGTGTACCAAAATGGTCTATTTACATTAGCATTTACATTTAGCAAACGTTTTATCAAAAGACTTAAATTGGGGAATACATTAGGTTCATCTTGAAGAGGCAATAGAGGAAGTGCCCCTAACACAAGCACTGTTCAAATAAGTCAAGCTAAAAGGGAAGGAGAGAATGAATTGCTTGTTGCTTGAAGATGATGGGATCCAGCATTCAGAAAGGGGTAGGAAGATCATTCCAGCAGCCAGGAACGGTGAACGAGAATGTTCTGGAGAGTATTTTAAACCTCTCTGTGATGGCAACGAGCATGTCACAAGCAGATTCAGACTTGGAGGGGATGTAGATTCTAATAGTGAGTGGAAGTAGGGGGTTGAGCCTGTGTTGTTCTATATGCAAGGCATGTCTAGAACTGGATGCGAGCTCAACTTAGCCAGTACAGGAGACTAATGGCGCTTTTCCACTGCGTGGTACAGACGCTCGGACTCAAATAAATACACAGTGAAGCTAAGTGAAATCAGCTGTGACGGGCTAATTAGCACAGAATAGCCTAAGAGTGCATGTAGACGAACTAACACTTTGCCCAAGGAGCAATGGGGCGCAATGATTATAATTACAAAAGTATCAAAAACTATAAACCTCAACGAAAATGCAGACTAAAAATAGGTAGGAAACAAAGTATTCCTTCTAGCAGCAAGTCAATAATTTAAACAACATTTTGAACAAGCATTTAGACTCAGTCTCTCTTCTGGTGATTCGGCTTCTCTAATGAATGTCAGCTTCATACAAATGTTTTGTGCTGTTTTATTTGTGTCTCTGTCTCTCTCTTTTCAGCAGACCTGTGAAACAAGGAATAAAGATGTAAATGTTCAAAATTGTTTCTAAAGTCCTTTTTCTCAGTCTTCACAAATCAGCTGAATCAATGACATGTGACAAATCTATCCAATGACATACATGTACATAACATCGTTTACGTAAACTAATATAAAACCACATTATACACAAAATGCAACATATTTAAAGATGAATTACCGTGTAATTGAATTACTCTTAGACCACGCAGATAAAGGAACTCTTTGTCAGACTGTATACAACTCACGTTTCTCTGCATCCATGTTAGGTTGACCCAAAATGCAACGTAGAGGTCTGCATTTGGGGAACCCCGACGATTTCTTGCAACCGCGGGACCTGACCAGTTTTAATAGAATAAAAGCGGGTAGCGGTCGGTAACTCTGGTGTAATTTGAATTGGAGCGGGGTTCAGTTCCCAACGTACATTCAGTACGTTATCTGGTGTCATTGACAATGGTATAGTCCCTCAGTTTTTGCATGCGACACAATTTTCCTAAGATGTTTTATTTTGCGTTTGTGCACAGCAAAGTGCATAACGGTTTCAGAGGGGGCTTAGCCTATGTATAAATTAAGGCACTCAGTGAAACAGCAGTGTTGTCTGAGTGACAACAGAGCAGAATAAGGAGGGGAGCATTGTGGATGCGTGTCCTTGAAGTACGTTCACTAGGGCTTGTTTAATTTTGCTTAAATTTTAAATGACAGATCTATTTAATTTATTTTTTTTCTCTGCAAATTAAGAAAAATGTCAACAAATTCAGTTTTTGACAAGAAGAAGAATAGCTAATAGTTAGTTTTTTTTGTACAACCTACTTTCTTTCTCTCTGCGACACTTTTTCCTATTGTGTTGTAAACATTAAACGAATTGTATGCTGACAAGACGAATATACTTTTTTCCTAAAATGTTAAACTAATTTTGTGTCTTAAGATATGCTAATTCATATAAATTAAAGTAAAAGTCAATAAATTCAAGACTCTTGACTAGATGAATAAAATAACAAATACAATTTTGTGCAGACTACACTCGATCTCTTTCTTTCAGTAGTGGAAATTAAATGTGAGATTCTGGAAACGAGATCTATATTCCTCGGTCGGGAACAAAATTATTCAAAGCGGACAGCGGGTGAATATACAGGTGCTGGTCATATTAATAGAATATCATCAAAAAGTTGATTATTTCACAAATTCCATTCAAAAAGTGAAGCTTGTATAATGTATAGATTCATTCCACACAGACTGATATATTTCAAGTGTTTATTTCTTTTATTTTTGATGATTATAAGTGAAACTAATGAAAACCCCAAATTCAGTCTCTCAGAAAATTAGAATATTGTGAAAGGTTCAATATTGAAGACACCTGGTGCCACACTCTAATCAGCTAATTAACTCAAAACACCTGCAAAGCCTTTAAATGGTCTCTCAGTATAGTTCTGTAGGCTACACAATCATGGGGAAGACTGCTGACTTGACAGTTGTCCAAAAAGACGACCTTGACACCTTGCACAAGGAGGGCAAGACACAAAAGGTCATTGCAAAAGAGGCTGGCTGTTCACAGAGCTCTGTGTCCAAGCACATTAATAGAGAGGCGAAGGGAAGGACAATATGTGGTAGAAAAAAAAGTGTGCAAGCAATAGGGATAACCGCACCCTGGACAGGATTGTGAAACAAAACCCATTCAAATGTGGGGGAGATTCACAAAGAGTGGACTGCAGCTGGAGACAGTGCTTCAAGAACCACTACGCACAGACGTATGCAACGACATGGGGTTTCAGCTGTCGCATTCCTTGTGTCAAGCCACTCTTGAACAACAGACAGCGTCAGAAGCGTCTCGCCTGGGCTAAAGACAAAAAGGACTGGACTGCTGCTGAGTGGTCCAAAGTTATGTTCTCTGATGAAAGTAAATTTTGCATTTCCTTTGGAAATCAGGGTCCCAGAGTCTGGAGGAAGAGAGGAGAGGCACAGAATCCACGTTGCTTGAGGTCCAGTGTAAAGTTTCCACAGTCAGTGATGGTTTGGGGTGCCATGTCATCTGCTGGTGTTGGTCCCCTGTGTGTTCTGAGGTCCAAGGTCAACACAGCCGTATACCAGGAAGTTTTAGAGCACTTCATGCTTCCTGCTGCTGACCAACTTTATGGAGATGCAGATTTTAATTTTCCAACAGGACTTGGCACCTGCACACAGTGCCAAAGCTACCAGTACCTGGGTTTAAGGACCATGGTATCCCTGTTCTTAATTGGCCAGCAAAACTCACCTGACCTTAACCCCATAGAAAATCTATGGGGTATTGTGAAGAGGAAGATGCGATGCCAGACCCAACATGCAGAAGAGCTGAAGGCCATTATCAGAGCAACCTGGGCTCTCATAAACACCTGAGCAGTGCCACAGACTGATCGACTCCATGCCACGCCGCATTGCTGCAGTAATTCAGGCAAAGGAGCCCCAACTAAGTATTGAGAGCTGTACATGCTTACTTTTCATGTTCATACTTTTCAGTTGGCCAAGATTTCTAAAAAATCCTTCTTTGTATTGGTCTTAAGTAATATTCTAATTTTCTGAGATACTGAATTTGGGGTTTTCATTAGTTGTCAGTTATAATCATCAAAATTAAAAGAAATTAACACTTGAAATATATCAGTCTGTGTGGAATGAATGTATACATTATACAAGTTTCACTTTTTGAATGGAATTAGTGAAATAAATCAACTTTTTGATGATATTCTAATTATATGACCAGCACTTGTATAGTCGGCACGGGTGGGTGGGGGATATAACCTTGCGGGGAGCGGTACTAAAAAAAACAGTCCCGTGCAGACCTCTAATGCAATGGTCCCGCACCCAACATGTGACCTGTTACGCTTCAATAGTAACTCTTTCTTAAAGAACTTCTAACTTAAAACATTTCAAGGGAGCTCATTCTACTTCTTACCTTGAATATTAAATTCAATTAAATTCTAGCTTATTTGTATAGCGCTTTTAACAATTCAATCATTGCAAAGCATCTTTACAGGAAATTAAGTTTCCACAATATATTTATATATTGTAGAAACTTAATATTTTAACATGTGGCTAAATTTGGTAATTCTGTATACTATCTGAGGGTTGGCATCCTCTGAGGGGTTGGCATCATCTCTTCTCAGGTGTTCGGTCATCTCGGATCATTTAAGGGTTGGATCCAGACTGAAGCTTGGTAATTCCTAGAAACAGAGAAACAAATAGAGACATAATTAACGTAGCTGTTGTTCCATCCAAGCAAAAATTATTTGTTCAACCAAGTTAAAGCATAATAATGTGCATTTGATCAGATATAACTGCAGTACAAGATTATGAGATGCATTATATGAATACTTGGCTAAAGACAAGAGATGTGTCTTTAATCTAGATTTAACCTATTAACTGTCAGTTCTACTTTTTGAGTATAGGGCTGAAAATGACATTTCCAATTTAAATTGTTATACATTTTGAATGCTTTGGAGCAGAGACTTAAGGATGATATCTTTTTTAAGAAGACACTTGGCAGAGTATTGTAGAGGTGAAAAATGTTATAAAAGGTATATTACAAAAAAGTTATGGAAGTATAAGTATAAGTATAAGTTCATGAAAAATAAAATGTACAAATGTTATATATTTATATTTTATACAAAATATATATTTTACAAAACATGTTTTATTCTAAAATTGCTGGAGAATCAAAACCAAAAATCTGAAGAAGTTGTGTTCCAAATTTGAGGTTGATATCTCAAAAAATGAGCTTTCAGTGAGATTACCAACCTTTTCCACTAGATGACCATCAAACTCCATTGATAACCATATAAGGGTCGGCTCCATTTCCATTTATGGTTTGAGTGATCTGAAACATGTTTTTCCTTACTTTTCTCAATATTTATGGGGTAGACATCATATTCAGAAGTATTAAGGGTAGTATGGCAGTATTTCATTTCAATTCAACCTCTAAAAAACACATAAAAGACATGCAACAAGAACCCTGGACGTACGATATAGTTCATGCTGCACCAAAAATTGAGAACCTATTGTTTTTCTTCTAAACACTTTTAGCTTTTAATGACATAGACGGGAATCACCCACAAGCTTTCCCACGAGCCGTCCCAGTGTAGCGCAGGGGGAAGATTTTATTCTATCGCTTTGTTTTAAGCAATGGAGGAGGTGTCCTGGGGCTTAACATTTGCAGGGTAGGATGGGGTAGTAATGCTGTAACTAAAAAGGTGCCATTGTCCAGTGAGGTCCAGTTGGGGAGTTACGGAACGGCCCGGCTCGGCGATCTCATATTCTTATTAGCTGCTTATCTCTTGAACTGCAGCTTTCTTTTCAGAGCCAATTTCACTGGTTAAGGTTAGGGTCAGGTGTGGGGTAGGTGTAACGGAGGCCAGCGAGTAGATGCCGTGCAAGTAAACCTCACTCCCCTGATCTCAAGGACGCACTAGCAACAGACGTTAGCGGCAGCGGCCATCTAGCCTCCAAGTAGGGCTGTGCAATTAATCGAAAGTCAATTTCGATTTCTGCCTCCAACGATTATGAAAATACAGTAATCGAGATAAAATGATTATTGCGCCCCATTCTGCCCTCTTTCAAGCGGTTCTCTTTTGTTCCTCCATAAAAGGCCAATTTCATGTGCACATCAGTTAAATCGTTTAACGAGACTTTAGTAAAATGGGACATGCTTGATTTATTTAAGATGATTAGATGTATTTTTGTATTTAAAAGCGTGACAGAGGACATGCGCTTCCTCAGGAAGATTACTGTGTATGCGCTCAGAGACAGAACACCACACGGACATGTGAAGTCATCTTTTAGCGCCTAAATACATGCAAACATGTGTCAAAATGCGGCGCTTAGTGATTATTCATGTAAATCCTCTTCAGTTATGTAATAAATGAACATAAAGAGTTGAGGATGAAAATACTTGTGTAACAGTAAATTGGATCCGTGCGGCTATTAAAGTGACAGCGCGCTATATTCCTGCTGACTGTGAGCTTTATATTCATAATCAAACAACAAAAGACAAATCCAAAACACTCTTTGCCTTTGACTGAAGGACTTTTGTAGCTTTAATAAGAAACAAAGGAAGTTTATTTCTTACAGTGAAACTGCTGTTTTATTTTACACTAGGTTATTCAATTTCTCTAGTAGGCTGTTAACTGAATAGCTACTTTAGACTTGCATTAAAAAAAACTTAAAGCACAGTTTGTATTTGTATCTTTTTATTCTATTATATTCTTTAGCCTTTTTATTACTGGCAGTCGAATTAGTTTCAATAATATTGAAGACCTTTTTTTTTTTTACTAATATTAGGTACTCTGGTATTCTGCCGTGGTATTGAGAATCGTTACATTTCGCTGGTCTCTAAAATGTAGATGTCATAGCAATTATTTACAGAAAATATATATTTTATATGCATCACTATCATTAAATAAATATTTAATATTGTTTTGGTGATATGAACCACTAATAATCGTTTTAAATAATCGTGATTACAATATTGACCAAAATATTCGTGATTATGATTTTTGTCATAATCGAGCAGCCCTACCTCCTGGTTAGCACATCTGCCTCCCATGCAGGAGATCAGGGGTCGAGACCTGCCTCGGAGCAGCTGAGAGAGCATGTTACATGCTCTAGCTTTAATAGAGCTCTAGCTCTGGCTTTCTGCAGACCAGTCAAGTTCTTCCACACTGACTGAATCATCATTTCTCTTTGATCCTTGCCTTATACACAGAGGCACTGTCATGTTAGAATAGAAAAGGGTCCAAACTGTTGCTATAAAATTACAAGCACACATTATAGGAAAAGTATAAAGTGTTTTGGAGCAGGACTGGATACCAAAAGACTATTAGGTAAATGTAAAGACCACATAATAAAGAAATGATAAAACAAAAAACTGAACCGGAATCAATCTTTAATGTAAACAGCAGGATGTTGCGTTCTGAAACCTATAACAAACATGAGGGGTGGAAAAAAAAGTCATAATACCCACAATCTTAAATTAAATTAATCATGGAAGTTTAAATGAAGTGTGACGGCCCTGAAAATAAAATTCCTTAATAAACATACACAAAATGTATAATACTGACTACTTGGCAGCAATCACGAATATCACAAAAGTTTATACCAGCTTACAAAAACAGAAGCTCAATATTGCTTTGGAATGTTACAGCAGTCTGCCATGAGTCTGGTTGATGTCAAGTGAAGGAAAGAGTTATATCTACATGCCTGTTATAGTCAGACAATGATAACAATGTATGCGCAAAGCAGGTATGGTTTAAGACAAAAAAGGCAACCTCTTGCATGAAGCTGCCTATTTAATTTAACAGTCTACAGTAGAAGAGGCATGAATATAAGTATCTCCAAGAGGGATACTTGGAGAAATCATTAAGAACAAACTTGGACTTTTCTAGCAATATAGCTGCCGCTTGTTGGAGTGAGAAACATACTAGAGTGAGTGCTACATGCCACAATCCCCTACACTTTTTGCACACTCTACAGGGAGCATCCCACTCCGAACAGCCAGAAATTACGATGGGACAAAATTTTTTGACATATAACCATTTTTTAAGCAAGAGCAGGTGGGCAGTGTAAGGAATTTAATCATTTAAAGAGATGTCAGGAAATTACTGCAACAGATCTAGAGTGGTTTAGGACCTGAGGACCAGTTTGTGGAGGTGGATCTTCAACCACACCAGATGGTTCACAGGCCATGCAAGCCAAGTCCATTAAGTTCAACAAAATCCATTGTGATGAGGCGCATTAGAAAGCCAAGTTTTAGCAGTAAAGAGATGTCTGTTTTTTCTTTTCTGTAACTTTTTGTAAAAGTCCTTCTTCCAGTATGCATTTAAGAAAAATCAGTCAGTCCAGTGAAAGGAGATTAGTTGCAGTCATAAACAAAGTCATAATTGCTTGGCTCTTTGGGGATGGGGGGAGGAACTTCAGGGATTTGGATGTTCTCCAGGTCCAGGAGGCGGAGCTTCATCTCCATGTTGAGAAGAGTGTCCATGTCGGAGCGAGTGAACTCACTGGTCATCTCCTTCCCCAGCAGTGCATTCAGCCCATCTGTCCACACGCAGTACTGAAAATTGTCCAGAAAACATGTCATTAAACCACAGCATGCACAAAGTCTGAATCACACCAAAGAGGGACAACAGCTACAACTTTGCAGCTTACGGTTAGTATTTGCTCACCTCATGCTTGTCAGGGGCAATGAAGTTTAGATACTCATCAGATTCGTAGAGGACAGAGAAAGCCAGCTCCAGCACCTCCTGAAGAAGGAAAGAGAATTGACACCGTCTGTCAAATGCTAACGGGGCTGCTGTGTTTGAGTGCCCCCTATTGCGTGACTTTTGCAAATCTTCTCAGAACATATTACAACAGCAGATGGTGCAATTTGGTGTGTGTGTGTGTGTGTTGTGTGTGTGTGTGTGTGTATACGGGCCTCTCCTGCCGGGCAGCAAGAGACAGCAGTAGGATGATCAGCACAGGAATTGCATCAATGCTTGAAGTAACAAAATACTTCAATCTCATTGACCACAACATTGAAAATACATGTGGGTAGCTGTCAGGCAAAGTATCCAGTGCAAATGCGTCTGGTAACAACCTTTTCAAAATTATGGACATGCAAGCAAAAAGTCACCAATTCAAGTAAGAAGAGGTTCAATTGGCCAACAAAGTAATTATCTCTGTTGCACATTTGAAATTTCTAAAACCGAGATCTTATTAACACTTTTCAGATCACCTGACCTGTCTGTATTCAACAGTCCAAAACACATTAAATAAAGCGCGCGCATTCATAATAAAACGTGACTCACACAGCTCCGGGCCATGAATAAAGGCCTCCTGTAGCGAATCCATGCATTTTTGTAAGAAAAGTATCCATATTTCAAACGTAATAAACACTTTTCTCTCACTTCATCTAACTGTGGTACGCGGAAGCCGTCCAGGCAGATGACGTAGGACTTCGGCATTGCGGGAATGTTGACTAATGTGGAGAGAGAACAAAACAAAACGGCAGTTACGAATTAGAAGTACAAACCAAGGATTTGTAAAGATGCATACGCATTCGTCCTATGCCATCCGCCGGAATGTCTTCCATGTAAGACAGTCAGCAGAAGTGAGAGAAAAGTGTTTATTACGTTTGAAATATGGATATTTTTCTTACATAAACGGATGGATTCGCTACAGGAGGCCTTTATTCACCCCCGTAGCAGTGAGGTGTGTTTTATTATGGATGCGCGCGCTTTATTTAACGTGTTTTGGACTGTTGAACAGAAACACCCGCCGACTGCAATAATAGAGCTTAGAAGTGCCAGGACAATTTTTTTATCTAACTCTGATTGGATTGTCTGAAAGAAGAAAGTCATATACACCTAGGATGCCTCGAGAGTGAGTAAAACAGGCTAATTTTCATGTTTGGGTGAACTAATCCTTTAAGATAATTCTTGCTTAAAGAAAAGACAAAAAAACAATGTTGATGCACAATTGTTATTTTTAGAGTCAGTGTCATCAGGACTAGGGGATCCAACAACCTTTTGGCTATGCCAGAAGGTCCCAGTTTTACTTGATATCCTATCCTCAAGTTTAATAAATTTTCGTCAACGGAGTCGTTTTTACAGTTGTGGCATAAATTTGACATTGCCTGCTTTGTTCTGTGGGAAGAAGAAAGAGTGACTTTGAAACTGAAGTGAACTGATGTATCATTACTCACAGAGCTACAAGGCATAACTAATGCATCCTTTGTCAGCAAGCCACACACCAGTGCATCAAAATAAAAATTTGATCTTTTGATATTCAAGAGCATTTTTTGCTCTCTGTCATCAAGCACACACAAAAGGACTCACCTTGTTCTGCTTCAGAGCTCCCTTTTCCTTCATGTGTGGACAGTCTTTACCAGTGACAATAGCTTTGATATCAGCTACAGGAACTGTCACAGAGAGCAAAGAAAAATGTATAAGACAGGGTGTGGCTGTCTCAATCCCATCTTTATAAAGTTAAGCCACTACTCCGTGATCAGAATTCAGACTGTACTCACGTTTTTCCTGTAGGGAATCATGAGGAACCTCTCCCTGAGGGCTCTCCTCCAGATCCCCATAGTGGAGAACTTTATGATTGGGCGACAGTCGACAGTACCAGAACTTGTCTGTAAAGAAGCAGAACAGTGGGTCAGCCTTCTGCAATGTAAAGCTAACAAGTTGCCTTTTGTTCTAGTGCAATGCTTAATATTCTTTTTCTTGCAGACTGGGCAAAGCCGTGACTGGAAATTGTCTCCCAATCCCTTCCTGACACTTCCTGTGCCACGCCGAAAGTAGACACTGCCAGGAATGCTCGCATGTAGCCTAGAAGGCCATGGCTGGCACTCGACCCTGATGCCTGAATCCAAATCTTAATTACTGGGAATAGCAGTTTGGCAGAATAAAAAACATTGTGGGATGAAAGAATGTCCTGCAGGGTGGCACTTCACAGGCTGCATATACACAAACCCAAAGAGATAAGGAGTGTGCAGTAAACCGCTTGATCACTGCACACTTTCTATACCTTCAGCTTATTAACAAACCAGCGCAATAGGCTGTTTATCCACCAATACAAATGTACAATGAACAACCAAGCAGATACTGCAGCCAACAGCCATCTGTGAGCCCATTCTGAGATGTCAGAACAGATGTGCAGAATGGTTTAATATGCATGCAGTGCCACGTGCATGATAAAAAAGGGTCTTCTTTTGTAGATGGCTTTCTATTCTAATTGATGATATACACAAATCTGGAGGCAGAGGAAACGATGTGGATGAGGAAATACGTCATTTTGATTTAAGAGACACTAGTGCTAGAGTGCTTTCATACATGCACTTAAACCTGAATCTAGGACTAAGAACTTAAAATCTCAATAACCTAAAGATGGACACAGTATGGAAGCAGGGTCATAGCCAAGGATAAAAACTATTCAACTAAATCTCTCAGAGTTTAGCTCCAGTCTGCTCCAAATCTAAACCTGTAATTCTGAAGACCTTGATTAGCTAGTTCAGGTGTTTATAAGCAGGGTTGAAGCTAGATTCTGAAGGTATGTGGTCTTCCAGAAGCAGGATTGTTTGCTGTCTAAAAAAAGAGAACAAAATCTAAAAAAATTTAGAGAATTGATGGCAAAGGAGGATTACATTTTAACATTATTCAGAAAGATCAGCCTCAGGCAACCTCTGAAATACTTAAGATTCAAGGTAGGAACTGGACCGGTCAGTTTGTACACCATGAGGAGAGAGCTCTGCTATGGGGGAACAATAGGGAATACAAATGTCAATGTAGCACCGGTGAGTGAATAACCACAGGTGCGCTTCTTTCAGTTACCTGAGAGCAGTCCTTAAAAGCTTGCTGAAAAAGTTAATTGTGCACGGACAAAATAAATTCAATAACATTGGGTTATCTTCGGATTAATGATACTTGAATTGTGGGGGCTTCATGTGGTTGGTGCTTTCTGTGGGGAACCTCATTGTAAAGATTGTATTAGGAAGCAGAACATACCTGAATGTCATGAAGCAAGCCACTGAAATGTGATTCAGACTTGACTAACAAGTAAATGACTATCACAAAGGTTACTAGGGTCGGGTATTGTTTGAATTGTATCAATTCCAATTCCGTTTCAGATTCTACTTATCGATTACGATTCTTATCGATCTCCAGTTTTGATTCCAATGTGGTTAAAAATGAAGTCAAACATTTAGATATCAAACATTTTTTCAATGTATCTTTTTGTAAGACATTTAGCTGCTGAATACCATGAACAAAAATCAGCAGGCTACATAAAAACTGGATTTCAATCATGACAACTCATGATGAATATGACAATGTTAATGTATTGGCGGAATAGTTCTGCTACACTGCTGCTGTTGTTATTGCTGTAGTTGTAGATAATTGCTGCTGCTGCAAGCAAGTACAGGAACTTGCATATGGCGATACGGTGCCTTGAGTATTTAAGACATACTGGTGCTGCACAAATAGCAAATAAAATAACCCGTAGCAGATCTACACAGGTGGAGCTGGGGAAGGTGGAAGGTTTCAAAGAAACTCTTGTAATGTTTGATTAAATTTAGCTCCTTTTGGGGGAATCGAATCTAAAAGATTCGGGTTGATTTGATTAGACTGATTCAAAATGTATAGCATGCACTATTCGTCCAGCGTCTAGCACTTAGTGTATCTTAGCAATTCTGTTTATTTAGTGGCCAATGACAATAATGTGCTGCCCAAACTTGGAAGCTCTCTTTATTAACCGGAAGCCTTTTTATTCGTTTATCCTCGTTTATTATGGTGAGTGTGTACATTCCTCCTGACGCGCGTGTGAGCGCGGCGCTAGAACTGTTGGCTGACCAAATCACACACACACAGAGTAGCGTTACCCAGACTTTCATTATCCTTCTCAGTGATTTTAATAAAGCTAATCTCACCCGCGAACTGCCTAAATACAGACAACGCATCACGTGCCCCACCAGGGACAGCAATATACTGGACCATTGCTACACTGTTTTAAAATATGCATACCAATCTGTCCCGCGTGCAGCGCTGGGACTCTCTGATCACTGTTTGATTAATCTTCTACCAGCCTACAAGCAGAAACTTAAATCTGCTAAGCCAGTAGTAAGAACTGTAAAGAGATGGACTGTTGAAGCTTCAAACTTATGGATTGGAGTGTTTTTGAAGCTGCAGCTACTGATCTGGATGAGTTCACTTACACCGTGACATCCTACATTAGTTTCTGTGAGGACATGTGTGTACCCACCAGGACTTATTTAAAACTTAACAACGACAAACCTTGGTTCAGTACAAAACTCAAACAGCTTCACCGGGCCAAAGAGGATGCCTAGAGGAGTGGGAACATAACCTTGTAAAAATAGGCCAAATACACACTGAATGGGGAGATAAGAGTGGCAAAGAAAAACTACTCTGGAAAGCTAAAAAAAAACAGCTTTTAAGCAACGACTCTACATCAGGGTGGAAAGGACATCCCTCATCCAGGACGGAGACGAATCTGCTTACAGGTTGAGCAGCTGGCTGTCTGGTGCAGTCACACCAACCTGGAGCTTAACACGCTCAAAACTGTAGAGATGATCGTGGACTTCAGGAAAAAAAACCCTGCTCTCCCCCATCTCACCATCATGAACAACACTGTGGCTGCAGTGGAGTCATTCAGGTTCCTGGAAACCACCATCTCTCAGGACCTGAAGTGGGACACTCAGATTGACTCTATTGTGAAAAGGGCTCAGCAGAGGTTATACTTCCTTCGTCACTGAAAAAGTTCAACCTGCCACAGGCACATATGACAGTTTTAATCTGCTGTTATTGAGTCAGTTCTGTGCTCCTCTATAACTGTCTGGTTTTTGCCAGCCAACAAATCAGATATAAGAAGACTGCAGCAGACTGTTAGGGCAGCAGAAAGGATTATTGGTGCCCACCTACCCAGCCTTCAGGACTTGTACCACACCAGAGTGAAGAAACGGACAGGTAACATCATCACAGACCCCTCTCACCCTGGACACAACCTGCACTTGAAGCAATCAGCTTGTGCCAATCAGTTGTTTAACTCTCTGATATAATCAGTTACGTTAACAACCCGTCAGCCTGCGCCATCTAGATTTTCGTAACTAAACTATATATTTGTTTAAAAGCTGTTTGTGTGCAAAGTAGAGCTGAATGATTATGGATAAATGGAGGCTTTTTTTAATGGAGGCTGTAGTTGTCTCACAATTCTGAAGAAAAAACAGACAACTAAACAAAATCTCATGGAATTTATGAATTGAATGATTCAATGACTCACTCAAGATTTACTTGTTTCATTACTGGATGAATCAATGTTTTTGAACGGATCTCTTGAATGAATTATTAAAAGTCAAATACATTTTTAACAGCCAATTTTCACCGACTAAAAAAAAAGATGCACACAGGAATTTATAGGTGGAACTGAAATTGTAATTTTACAACAAGCATCCGATTCTGGAACTGGAATTTATTTTCGATTCCCAACCCTAGTTATTATAAGAATTTATGAAATACAGAACCTGTATCTCTGCTACAAAAAAATATGATACCACAAATGTGGGCATGGGCAAAGGTAAATATTCAATGCCATTTCATATGGGACATATGACAAGAATAAGTCACATAACTATTGGTAGGCATACCTTCTTGAGATACAGGTTAAGATATAGGTTCTACATTTCATTGATTGTTGAGTGAGGTTCCCTGCAGGAATCACCAACCACATGAAGCCTCCATAATTATCCAATCCTACATTCTAGGCAACTTGGAATTTTCACTTTCTACTTGAAAATAACCACCGTTATGATGCTCGAGGTCTGGCAAATAATGACTTATCACATGTGTTAAGTCATCTACAAAATTATGAGAGGGTGCCATGCAAGTCATGTTTGGTGCCACTTAGCCTTTGGAAGATAATAGAATAGTTCAGTGGTTTTCAGACCTGTCCTGCAAGCACCCCTGCCCTGCACATTTTGTATGTCTCCCTTGTCAGACGCACCCAGTTCAGGTCTTGCAGTCTCTACTAACGAGCTGATGAGTTGATTTAGGTGTGTCTGATCAGGGAGAAATACAAAATGTGCAAGGCAGGGGTGCTTGCAGGACAGGTTTGAAAACCACTGGAATAGTTGATTGTGAGCAATAAACATTAATTCACACCAACTAGGTTCATAATTAAAGAAAATGATGGCAATGAAACAGGCAAAGTGTGAAAAATCTCAAATCTAAAAAAAAAGCAAGAATGAAAGATTCAGTGAGAAATTGGGGACCCTGAAAGAGGCAGGCAGGCAGACGTATAGCAAAAGACAGACAAGGTGTTTAGTCTCAGAATCATCTAATCCTGTAGAAGTGTGAAGAGTGTTAAATTATCCAGGCTAACTGATAAAGCCTCCCTCTGAGCTCAGCAGACAGCCCTCCTCTTCAGCCAGTCTGCGTACAAAGCGATATTACATTTGACTATCTTTCAACTCTCCAATCTGCGGCGTAAGCTTTATAACTCCCACCACTCAGCGCTTGTTTGAAATTGGCTCCATACTTCCGCTCTTCTCAGCAACAGACAAGGCTATTTTTCACACTTGCTAAATCATGCTGTCGGTTTAATAATAGCACTCAGAAAAATATTCATAGGGCGTATAAATTTCAGAGTGTGTTTAAGAAAGATAGTTGAATAAAAGCTATCATGTGAGACATTTTATTAGTATGTTACTATACTAAGATATTACTGAAATGCATATGAAAAACATTTGACCAATAAAGATCTCCAATTAAAATTCAGTAAATGAGAAGTAGCCCACACTTTTAAAAATAAAGGTTTTCACAGCGATGCCATAGAAGAACCAGTTTTGGTTCCCCAAAGAACCTTTGAGTGAACAGTTCTTAAAAGAACCATTTTTTCTTAGTGTGAAGAACATTTTAATAATCTAAATAATCTTTTTCCACTGTAAAGAACCTTCTGTGGAATGAAAAGGTTCCACGTATGGTAAAGGTTCTTTGTGGAACCATTGATTCCAATAAAGAACCTATATTTTTAAGAGTGCAGCAGAGGTCACCAATAAAAGCCACAATTGAATAACCCCATTAAGTTAATCAGTTCACAAACTGAAGATGAGCATAAGAAATCTATGCTTTTACAGTGTACTAACCAGACAAAATTCCACCGACAAGCTAATTTGAAGAGGAAACTGAAGGTTACAATGCTGTTACAGCACAGAAACAATGAGTACAAATGTATATTGTTTGCATGCTTGTATTTTCATTCATTTTATGCTGGTTCACAAACAGCATCCTTTTTATGATTCTCCCTAGGGATCCTTGAGGGATTTGTCATGCAATATTCTATGTTTTTCTACCACCACAAACAATATCTCTCAGGCTTGACAAAGTTTAATGGTATGCAGGTTTGGTATTGTATCTCAATTCATTTTATGTGTGTCTAGGGCTACCCACATGCAGAAACCGAAATCAAGCAATAGACAAAATGTAGTGTTGTTCATAGATTCTGGTTAGGACTGAAACTAAAAAGAAAGAGGCAGCTTTGAATCTTTGGAACCATAAATATATAAAATTTTTTTAAAAGAACAAAAATTTTTTTCACCCTATGTTCAAGTGTGTGTGTTTCTTACCCTGTCTCCTTCGGCTGCTGATCTTCCTGAAGCAGGTGCCGTCACACAAACGATTGAGGCGTTGTTGTTTGATCAACTCCATGATCTCTGGCTGGATTTTCTCCCTAAGCTCCCTGGAGAAACATCAGAGGATCACACAAATGCAGTTTAAAGTACCCCACTTTACTGGCAGATTACACAAAGAAAGACTCAAAAACATAATTAATAAAATCACATACAGGCTTGGTCTTTAGACATTTTTTGTACTACATTGTTTTTGTAGTCAGTTAGGGCCAGACAAACTTAATTTGATCTTGTTTTGCTAAAGCTACTGTCAAATTTACAGTGCAGCTTTAGATCTAAAACAGAATTTTGGAATATGAATTTGCATTTAAAAGCCTCTCTAATGTTATTTAGTTATTAAGTAATTCATGAGAAAAGGTTTTTTTCACATTCTGTGAAAACAGATTGGCTTATCTGGTTTTTATATTTTTTACATAAAATTTTGCCTGGGATTACAAAAACTGATCTTTGTGTGTCCAACATTATTTTAAAACATGTCTGTGAATAATACTAAACTAATGGAAAAATCATTAGTGTAAAAAGTGTGGAAACTAGGGCTGTGACGGTCACCTTGATAGCCGCGTCACCGCGTGCACGTGACGTCACACCACTATATAACAAGCATAATACAAAGTTTTGTATACAAATCAGTGTAATAATAGTAACAGTTGCAAATAGTTTTATTTAGACTAAAAATCTACGCTAATTCATAAATTACCTCAAACGCCATACACAGCGTTTCCTTTAGATTGGCGCAGGAAAATACAGTTTATTCTGCATTCAGCAAATTTATTTAGTGATGAGCGATGGACCTTGTTGGGAAACCAAATACTACATCACCGATCTGGAATAATTTCCATTCATGTCACCCATCCGCGTTTGTACAAGTGTCTTCAAGTTCAGGTGAACGCCCAGCTGGTCAGGTTTGTATAGGTGAGGCTTTCTCCAAACTGGCCAAATACGAATGAGACAGCAGTAAATGGAAGATGCCAACAAGACACGCCCGCTTGCTTGGTGGCAGAACAGTGTCTAAACCGGACGCCGCGTCGCAACACAACAGGTTGAGTCTGTCTACAGGACATTTGAACTTTGTGTCAGTACATGATAAATAGGACGAGGCAGTTTACTGTGAGGGATTTGTCATGTCGTATCACGCCGTAGACAGCATCTAAAGGACAGTGTACCGTCACTGATCACTGACGTAAGTGCCATGCAGTCAGATGATTGAGTCAATGTTTGCACACATACACACAATACCTAGTTGGTCAACCACACGTGGTATGCCAAGCCGTCAAAAACCAAGCTGACAAATTGATATTCCTGTTATAGTGAATAGACTGAGCAATAGAACATGAAATCATGAGTGATATGTTCAACATTTCAGTTCACTGGAAGTTCAACATGGACACTTCCATTCGACTGTTATATAACATGCGGATGTTACAGAATGTTCTGTGAGATTGTACATCCCACTGCAAAAATAACGCTACTGTAATGCAATGGGTAATTTATTTAATTGAGTCTCCTCTTAGTTTAATGAGTTATGAACTAATCTTATCTTCATTGCCATTGCAGTATCAGAGGGAATTGCATTTAAAGGCTTGTTTTCAATCATGAGTGGGACACAGGTGCAGTGCACATGGACCAAAACTGAGTGAGTCTGATTGTGGGAAATGAGTGTTTCAAATAATTGAAGAGTTTCCAGTGACTCACAGGATGGGCCGGGATTGGAAATCCTCCTGGTTCATCCTCTCAGATTGGCGCAATTTGAGGATCTCAGTGTAGCTCAGATTTTGCAGACGACTTTTAAACTGATCCAGAGAGTTAGGCTTGATGGTGAGAGCACGAGTGATCTGTTCCTTCACCACCTGCATCACCTGTAGCACATACAAACAGAGTTCAATCAGAACTGAAACATTATGACAGCACAAAGTGAGTATAACTGACATAAAAGCACAAACTTTTCTTATGATCATGATTTTAAAAACCTTACACTTAGTCTTGTAGACATTTTGACTAGTAATGTACATGCTACATTCACAGAGAAAAGTTTTCAGATTAAATGAGAAAAAACTTTAAAACTGGACAAGGAAAAGAGTGAATGCTGCAGGAAAATAAAATCACAATATGCATATATATAAAGAAGAGGCTTGGGTGTACAATTAATGTGCATTGCCACTAAAATGCACAAACACATAAACAGGGAAGATAATTTAATACATCAGTGTTATTAGCAATCTCTTTCGTACCTAATCCTTTATAATAAATGTGCATAATCACATTACTGTCAAGCACCTGGACAGCCATTCACACGCTCATTAAACTCCAAATGAGAAGCTTCTAAAACTGTCGATACTATACATCCTTGAACAAAGATCAGTTAATACCTTCCCAAGACATTACTGTACATGCATCTTAAACGAGACTCCTAAAGCTTCTTTAATTACTGTCCTACAACAGGCAAAAACAGTAATTGCCAAAAATGTAACGAAGCAAAATTGCTTCAGAGTCTTGGTTTGAATTTTGATTAACCTAAAATCAGTTTTAGAGTCTAAGCAGAGTTCAACCAAACCCTTCGGATTTATAAAATAACTAACAGGACGTGCGATATTACGCATGTGCTCGAACACAATTCCACTTCAAGTGCACCACATAGGGCTGATCCAGTGACTACAGGGTACATACAGTTAACATGTTAACATTAAATGTTTTATGTAAAAACATTATAATGTCAAAAGTAGGCAAGTCTTGAAGCTGTGTGTTTGTTTTATAGGCAGTTGTTCCACAACTAAAAAGCACACAGAAATAGTTGTGAAGAAGCTCTTCATGTGGAGATATAAGGAGGCTAGCCAAGCAGAGTCACGACAGCCATCTTGGGGATTGCTGTTTGATGAATAATCAAATGTAAACAAACAGAAGTGACAGCCAGCAATGGACTATGACACAAAAATTCACCCATATGCAGCAAAAGCAGACAGCTTTCCTTCATCTTCGGATACAGAAATGCCCAGCTGCTGTAGAGCCACAGCTTTCCCGGTGATGCCTGATTAACGCACAGCTCGAAATCACAAACAGAGGGTTGGTGTACGCACCAAGCCTTGGGCTGCAGATCATATGCTGTGATTAGCTGGGGAGCACAGTGACGGATGAGTTGGGAAACTGGAACCAAGTCTAGTTGCTATTCACGCATTCCAGTCATCCAGAGAAGCAGGTGCCGCTGGCTCCCGCAGCATGATTAGATGAGGTTTAATTAGTGATAAGACTGGGCCAAGGTCAGGGCCCCCTCCCAAATCACTAGACAGATATATCTGTGCTTGAAGAATGAGAGGAGTGATTGCTGGAGGAATAAACCGAGACGGCTCCATTCAAACAGCACAGTAGCGTTTAAAGGGGAGGGGGTTTTGACAGCTGCAGGTGGGGGGTTTCAACGTCTCCATTTGAAACAATCCCTTATGGCGGGGGAAGCAATTTTCTGAGCACATTTGCCGATTTTTCACGGTTCAGAATTAATTAATCCAATGCGCTCTTTTGCTTCCTTTTATCAGCCTCTTTAAATCAAGTCGTGATGGCTGAAATAGAAGCAGACCTTTTATTCGTGAGGATGAGGTGATATGGGGGAACAGTGGAATTTCAGCTGCTGATGTGGTGGGCGGTGATATTTGTGAATAAAGCGGAAATTTACCTTTTTTTTAGACAAACGCACTAAATGTGTCAGCCTCACTAAGAAGTGTGCGAGTCCTCAACTGCCCTGCCATCCTTATTGTCTTTCTCTCGCCTCTCCTCTTCCGAGCATCTAAATGTACAGAACACACTCGCCCACTGTGTGTCAGCCTGCAGATAATACAGCATGACATACAGAGGGGAAGAATGAATGTGTGTGTGTATTTGTGCATGTTTGTGCGCTTATGAGTGGAAAAATTGAAAGCGCTCTTGAGACTAAGGCTGTTATTCTGAATTGGACTATATATTTTGATTTATATTGATACATCAGCACCGTTATTATACTCTTAAAGGCATCTGTATTAATACAATGCTTTTGGACGTCAAAGCTACAACGCCATTGGACAAATCTATTGCTTCCCTCAAGCACAACAAATGAGGGATTAATCTTAATATTAAAGTGTTTCTGAAATATCTTTGGAAAGTGAGTGGGCTAGTGCCGTAGCATTACCATCACCATTAAAGGCCATGAATAGAGTTGTGCTATGACACCAAGCAATATAATATATAATATAAATGGCAGAAAACACGATTTTTGTATACTGCTATCTTGGATCATACTGAGAAACAGAAGTAAACAAATCCTGATTTTAGGTCCCTTACAGACAAGTGCTGTAAAATATATTTATATCCCTTCATAATTTTCTATCCGATGAACTGGCTGCTGCACAGCTGAAAAAAACACAACAAAAGGATTTTCCGGCTGATTAAAGCATCAAACTAATTTGTCCTTTGGGGTCCAACAAATTCCAAGCAAACGGCTGTGGTACACAAGCCAAACGTTAACGAGAAACAGACA
Organism: Ptychobarbus kaznakovi; assembly: GCA_027422405.1. Classification (NCBI taxonomy): domain Eukaryota; kingdom Metazoa; phylum Chordata; class Actinopteri; order Cypriniformes; family Cyprinidae; genus Ptychobarbus; species Ptychobarbus kaznakovi. The sequence continues at coordinate 25,211 of JAPDDN010000269.1, forward strand.
TACAAACCAACTGTAAACTAGACCGTCACTTGAGTCAATAAGACGAATAGTGATACATAAGCAATAGTCAGATCATAAGCAGTGCATTGAAACCAATCCACATCCAAATGTGAAATAACAACCATCACCAGATAGAAACAAATGTAATTAGCCCATCATAAAAAGTCATGTTTTGTTAAAGGTGAACTATTTTTAACCTTACCTTGCATCTCAACGCAATGCTTATGGATTGCAATACTTATGCATTAAGACGTAAAAAATGGACGATGCCCAACGATATCTACACTTATTTTGTACACTAAAAAAAAACACATTACATAGCAGCATGTAGTGGTCCACTAGTTGGTTTACAGCTACAGCAGTTTGCTCACCTCCCTCATCCAGACAGCCAATCAAAACTCTGCTTCCAATCAGGGCAGCGAGATTTATCACTCCTGTCTTATTTTAATTACAACATCGCACAGCTATCCATCATAAATTCACATGTATGCCTCTCTGTTTTTCACACCAGCACATAATTAATAGTCATATTTATTTCCTACCTGTAATTATGCAAAGGCCATTATTCAGTCGCATCAGAAGAGTTTTTATTGATTTATTAAGATGAATCACATATAAGTTTATGAGCAGCTTTGCTGTAAACAAAGCCTAGAAAAGGGTGATCTTTATTTATGATTCTGACATTTTGTATGCAATTTGATGCATAATACACACAAACTGCCTTATTAAAACATTCTGCAGAGGCAAAAGCCACAGCATTGTCTCAGCAGACTTGCCAAATCCTGCGATCCATCTTTACACTAAACCAATCTTAACCTGACGCAATGTGATACAATTCCAATATTTTTGTCCATATCAAACACAACATGGCTACAAGATGCAACAAAATCTATCAAAAAACATAGCCACTCAGAAATAGATAAGTACATCATCAAATTCATAGATATTAAGCAAATTTAACATTATTAAATATACATATTGTGTCTCTGATGCAATCTTTATCATGGAATACACTTCTCTGTTCACACAATTGTGAGTTCAGTTTTAACATGAATATTAAATTAAATTATTCACAGTAACTTTCAGTATGGCTAAAAAGTCACGCAACATGATATTCAAACATCGGACCCATTTAAATACAAATAATATTCATAGTTAGTACCTATTATCATTGCCTAAGTGTGTAAATTGTTTGTAAAATGACATTGCAGAAATAGAAAGTGTCTAAAACAGAATTCCATTGCTTATTGTGCATCACATTTGTGGTCTGGACAAAAACTCTGATTAACATGGAAAATATACCTTTAATCGTGTGTCGCAGTGTCACGTCTGGTTAGACTCAAAACCTTCCTACTGGCACAGTTCTTCAAATTCAAAGCTGCCTAATTAGCCTAGGAAGTCACATCAACTCTCAAATCTTTACTACAGCTGCAAGAGTTGATAATCATCATTTACAGCGTCAACCACCCAAACAGTGTCTAGATGAACTTCAAATCTCAAATGGAAAGGAACAGAAAACAAATGTACAATAGAGGCTGGAAAACATATATTGCACATGTCTCTGTCATCCTTCTTTCACATGCACTTTGCTTGTTATGGTCTGTGGACCCAATGGGGCAATCAGGCACAAAAAGTAAAAGGGACATTTATCCATTCCACAATTTACATCCTAATTATGCCATTTCCTCCCCCTTAACGATTTTCATAACAGTTAATAATGATTCACATAAACGAAATGGACATTACTTCAAATAAAACAAATAGATATCATTAACAGAAAATAATTTGCTGCAAACACTGACTGCAAAGACCATGTGATGAATTTAGATGCAGTACAGAGTCATTTTTTTCATTAAATGCAGGGGGTAAAGCCTATGAATAACAAGTGGAGTAGACAAGGATAAAACACCTAAAACATGTATATGCATGCAAAGACAGAGAGCTACAGTCTTGCATGCAATAGGATGCTCTGGTTAGACTCAGAGATGAAAGGATGATGAAAATTAAAAAGATGGAGCAAGTTTAATGTGAAACCAAAGGCAGGTAGGTCCATCGAATCTCTTCCACTCTTTCTGACCTGACTAGGGATACACTGGGTTGTGGAGCAGGTTATTGGATGCTTGCGGAGGTGTTGGGAGACATGGCCTGGCATCTACTGGTGTAACAGGATATTAAGCATCTCTGCTTGACCATACAACCTGCAGTCATCTGTAATGTGATGGCATCTGTCAGGCTCCTCCGAGTGCTTTGTTTCAGCTTTCCTCTATCTAACATTAATCCTCTCATGGTGCCTTTTTTTAAATAGGAGCACATTCTCATAGAATGCTCTGTGTTTTAGGTTCATAAGTAGGTAGCCTCCAATAGTTGTCACAGCATAGAGAATGACCACACAGATGCAGTGAAAGATAATTGCAAAAAGTCTAGACACACAAATGCTCTCTGACTCGGTTTCATAACAGGTACTTGAAAAGCATCCCAAAAATGTCCCAGGTCCTGGAGTACTCTACAACAGGTGGCACTCAGTTCTCTTGTGATCCAGCCACACATCCACACCGTCGACAGGAGCAGACAGGAGCAACTCTTTCACCAAGGGCCAGTATGCTGAAAGCGTGCAATGCATTAAGGTCACTTAAGGTCTCAGGAGACTCAGCTCATAGCATTGAGTAACGCTGGTTTTGTGTGTGAGAAATAAAAACACAAAGAGAAAAAGATGGAATGAAGAAAAATAGGAAGGATGAATGTAAGAAGTGAACAGAAGACAAGGACAAAAGGAAAGGAATAAAGTAGGATAGGATGGAATGAAGAAGGATAGGAAGAATAAATGTAAGCATGGAAGGGAAGACAGGGGGGAAAGGAAATTAAGCAAAGGAAATGAGGGAAGTAAGAAAAGAAGGGAAAATAAGTGAAGGAAGCAATGAAGAAGGATAGAAAGACAGAAAGAAAAAAGGGGAAAGAGAGAATAAAGAAGCATGGGAAGAATGGATGTAAGAAGGAAAGAGAAGACCCAGAAAATAGGATGGAAAGTGAATATGGAAAGAAGAAGAGAATAAAGAAAAAATAGGAAAGAAGGAAAGGATTTTTTTTTAATCTTAGCAAAAGGAAGTAGGGAATTATGGACCGGAGGCATGGGTGCAAATACTGAGCACGACTAACCAAAATCTCAAGACATCATTCACTTTATGAGATCTTCCAGATTTATGCTTTGAAAAAAAGCTGCCTGTGATATTACCGTAATCAATCAACGTTAGGCGCTAGCTGACAGCCCATCACAGGATTCAAAAGTGCGGGGAGATATTTATTGTCTTTTTGATTGTCTACAAAATGTCAATCCTGTGAATACTGAACCAACAAAGAAAGCACAAAGGACAAGGCCGTATACAAAATAAATTAAGGCTCAATACAAGCTTTCTCTGTAAAAACAGTAAAAAGGCCAAACACAGTGTTGATCTTACACATGGGATGAATGCACAAATAATGCTAACTTAACGAACAGCCACACATCAATGAGAGTGACTTGGGGTCAATGTGCAACAGAGAAAGAACTGATGGAGAAATTACACATTAAAGCACTCATTCATAATAAGTACCCAAGGAGGAGCTGGGCTACGGAGGAGAGCGCAGGTTGGAGCACTCGCTCTGGATCGCTTCCTCTTTAATCGCTAGCTGAAATCTGCCTCTAACCTGATTACTACGAGCAGCTTCACACAAAGCCTGCCCCATCTGTACGCTTGTTTTATCTCTCGTTTCCTGACAACATCCAGGCAAATTAGCAAATGCCCCTTCATTATTTTCATTCCTCCATGCATCCGACACGGTCTCTTCAGCAATACTCACATGCCATTGTCACCTCCATGATTGGGAGCGCGGCTCCACGTTGGTCCAACCCAGTGTAGCAGAGAGGAACCCTGACCAAGTGCAGGGACAATCGGATGGCCAGAAGGATGATAAACAGTGGTGGCAGATGGTTCCCGGGTTGCTTTGTGTGTGTGTGTGTGTGTGTGTGTGTGTGTGTGTGTGTGTGCGCAGATGAAAACAGGTCAAGCTTTAGCCAAGGGTCGCTTTCGTTTGGCCGTTCATGCCCATCAGCACTCTAAAGTCTGAAAGCATCTCCAAGCAGCTCAGTTAATGTCCATTTCAGCACTTAAGCCTGATTGGCCAGACGCCACGGTTGCTTCAGCCAATGGCATTCCAGTAATACAGAGCACGTGGTTTGTATACAAGGGAGGGCGTCTGAAGAGGGAAAGATTGGAAGGGGAGGGGTGAGGGTTGTGCTAGCTTAAACAGAGTCACTACATCACTACTACTGCGCTTGAATGCACCGAAGTGGCCATTTTAAGTCAGGCGTCGTAGCTGCCTTCGTCAGAGCTGATTGGGTGGAGAAGACAGCTGTTTATGAACCAAAACACACATGCACACAATAGCTGTTCTATGCTGCCATGGAGAACCGGGAGCAGGAGTAATTAGAATGTGGTTGCTATGGAAACAGGCAAACCACTGCCCGTCAGATTTTTTTTTGCCCCAGGAGCATCGTCGAGAGCAGACCTGCCTCCCACTTCTCGTCTCCACACCTCACACACACACACACACACACACACACACACACACACACACACACACACACACCACACACACACACACACACACCACACACACACACACACACACACACACACACACACACAACACACACACAACACACAACACACACACACACAACACACACACACACACACCACACCACACACACACACACACACACACACACACACATGGACAGGCAATATTTACAGGATGTGACAGGCCTATCACAAAGAAAGAGAGAGAGACAGTGGGGGAGGAGAAAAAATATCACGTGCGTAATTTTTTTTTTATGCGAGTATGTGTGAGAACAGGCAGAGGATGCTCAGATGCAGACGTCTGAAAATAGTGGAGGTCTAAGAAACAGTATGATGACAGTAATGCATCATAATCATTTTGACGCGTGTCTGACTGGACCCACCAAGACAAAAGCATAAAATGGAGGACTTGACAAAAGACAACAACTCACATGTCAGACTCTGCTGAAAGACACAATAACATCTACAGAACAAAGGCGCCAGAACCCACAGTCAGTTACAGTGTGTGTGTGTGTGTGTGTGTGTGTGTGTGTATATATATATATATATATTAGGGGTGTAATGGTACACATTCTTACCAAGGTTCTGGATCAGTACGCATGTGGATTGTACAAATACAGCATTGTTTTATCCACTACATGAGTGGAAATTTATGGAAACTGACAGTTTTATATTTTGTTACTTTTGATAAGAAACAGTAATTTTTTTAAAGAATTTATTTTTTTAAGAAATTCAAACAACAAATGCCGTTATGACACTGATGTGGCGTGACAGATCACTTTATAAACGGCTTATTTTATACTGCATCGTGGAGCGCAAGTGAGCGTGATCATCCCTTTCTCTTTACTACTAGTTTTAACGCAAAATAAACACGAATGAATATCTCATGCCTCATGTAATCGCTCAATCAGTGTTTCAATCATGCAACATTTCATTAACTTCAGGCAAGTCATCAGTGTCCACAGCTCGTTAGTTCGCTATGGAGAAATTAAGTCTAGAGAAGAGCATTTCGGGAAATATTAAAAATATTAGACATAAGCCAGCAGCTATATGACCCTGCAAACCAAGACTGGTTGCCCACTGAAGCGAAGCAGGGATGAGCCTGGTTAGTACCTGGATGGGAGACCTCCTGGGAAAACCAGGTTGCTGCTGGAAGAGGTGTTAGTGAGACCAGCAGGGGGTGCTCACCCTGTGGTCTGTGTGGGTCTTAACGCCCCACTATAGTGACGGGGACACTATACTGTAAAAAGCATCGTCCTTTGGGCAAGACATTAAACCGAGGTCCTGACTCTCTGTGGTCATTAAAAATCCCAGATTTCAAATTTCCCCATTGGCCTCTGATCATCATGGCCTCCTAATCATCCCCATACACTGATTGGCTTCATCACTCTGTCTCCTCTCCACCAATAAGCTGGTGTGTGGAGGGCGTTCTGGCGCAATATGGCTGCCGTCGCATCATCCAGGTGGATGCTGCACATTGGTGGTAGTTGAGGAGATTGCCCCCTTCTATGTAAAGTGCTTTGAGTACCCAGAAAAGCGCTATATAAATGTAACAAATTATTATTATTATTATTATTATTATTATTATATAGTCTTTATATTTTACTTGACCTGTTAGTGATGTCTTAATCATTTAATGCCATGTTTAAACAAATCTGCTATGAAACAAGTTATGACAGCCACTGTGTAAATTAATATATTTAAATAAAAAATTGAAATTTTCAAATTTAGAATTTAATTTAAAAACTGCAAATATACTAAATGTGCAATTTACATGTTTGCATACAATTTTTTTAAAGATGTATTTTTGGGTGTTTATTGCCTTTTATTAGGACAGGACAGTAATTTAGACAGGAAGTGAAGTGGGAGAGAGAGAGGGGATGGGATCGGGAAAGGTCCGCGAGCCAGGACTCAAACTCGGTACGCCGAATTGCAATGGTGCTGTATGTCAGCGAGCTGCCCACAAGGCTATTTGCGCTGACTGCTTACAATTATTTTTAAGATGAATGTTGATTATTATATTTAAAATAAATAGTAATTCAATTTAAGTTTGGGCGCTGTTGTTAATTGTAACAATTGTAATAATGTAAAAGTGCTCCCTAGCATAAGTTGAGGTAGATTTTTATTTTTAATTGCAATTTTAATTTATTTAAATAGAGAGCAATTTGTTCAGTAAACCACTGTTTAATAAAAAAAATATGTTTAGTTTTCTCTGTACATTATTTCTTACTCAATTTATATACATCTAATAAAAAAACAATAATATAATAAAATAAAAGCAAACATTGAACTAGCTTCAAGCCATGCTTTAAGAGCTCAACAAGAATGAGTTCAAAGGAGGCAAAAAAGTTGCTGCCTCCTACAATTTTTTAGAGGAAAGCACTGCTGAGCTTGCCTCCTCTGAGAGAACTGACTGGAATCATTATATATTCTTATAGAAACTGAGGTGAAGTGAGGAGGTATTATAAAGTTTATCCTTCCTTACTATAAATGAGTATTCTATAACATTAAAGACTTAAAGAGTTATTTATTCTGGAAGGATACAAGACCAACATGTAATTAACAACTGTCTTTTAAAAATGTAAGATACTATACAAAGCTAAAGTTACATCAGCTTGAGAAGGTGACATCTGAGCAATGAAACAGTTAGTACAGAGTTATTACTCTTTAAGTCTGTATTAAGCTCCCACACAGAGGTGGGTGGAGAGGTGGGTCTAATCTTCGTCAATAAGGATTGTGTTCACACACACACAAGGAATGCCGAGGATGCATTAGAGTGTTACACAATTGTACTTCTCTTGAGAAAAGCATTTCTTCTCTAACTCCAAAAGCATCGATGAACTCTACTGCATGACTGAAGCTGATGCTGTGGCCATTGTAAGAGTAGTGATGGTTTGATTACTCCCATTGATAAGATAGTGATGGTTCTTATGTGGATTGTTATTTCTGTGCATGTCAGAATTGATGGTTATGTGGATTGTTATTTAGAGATCCTCTGCTTTGTATTTTCCCAAATTTGTATTTTGAATAGAGACATGAATCACTAATACACAAATCATTATATGAAACCAGAGCTTGATAGGACTAACGTTTTGATTTGTGCATTTCACCATCTCAACCTTCTTGCTACCATCAAAAGACCCTGAAACAAATCAATCTACTGATGGCAACTTTTCATCCCTCTAGTAAAGTTTAAGACAAAGACTACTTCCATGTGTGCACACTGTCAGAAAGAAAGAATTGAGAGTTCTGATCACCAGACTAAACAGCAGTTTTATCTCTATTTTCAGCAAGCCTATTTATAACGAGACAGGAATACAGACGAGGGGCAAAAACGAGCATGTTTTCTCAGATGTGCTGCTCATATAAGAAAACAAAGGATGATGAATGTAATCACAGTGTCCAGAGAGACATGCTCCAGGGAGATATGTAAAAAAAAATTGTTTTCATGTCCATGAATCTTAATTAAGCTCAAATATACAGCTTTACATGAGATGGTCTTTTATCCTATGCTACAACTTGGGGACAGGTTTGCTGTGTGATTATCATAATTACACAAACAACAGCCTAGCAAATCTCATCCGCTTCTTTTCCCAGAAAAAAGTTCATAATTTTTCACCAGCAAATGACTAACTTCAGTGAGCCCTGCCTTTCCAAGTAGTGTGAAGTAGTGATAGACCAATTGTCTAATAACTAAGCTTGATTGGCCGATAAACTATATCAAAATATTTTGACAGACCAGCCACTGCATTCAATTTTTTTTCAGCTTTGAGTAATGTCAAATTTTAGGGATGTGTTCACTAGCACAATAGATATTGCTATGGTTCCAAAACTGGTATCAAATTTAAAGGATACTGGTATTGACTGCTAAAATTGTGGTATCATGAAGATATGAGGGGAAGATGAGAGTATAACACCAAAAACTCAAGAGAAAGTGAACGAGCAAAGCAGAGTGAGGTAAAGGATGGCCGATGTAGAGTTAGACACAGGTGCGGGGTCTCAAACAAAAGGGTTGCTCTTACCTTATTGAAGTCTTCAGAAGTGGCTCTCATCTCTTTCCAGGTTTTGTTGAGTAGTTGGATACAAATGCAAAAGAACTCCTCAAAGGAGCGGTCATGGGTGAAAAACATCGGGTGGAAGTCATGGCAGTTTTCGCTGGCTGTGAACAAACAAAAGAGATAAAGTGAGTGTTTATATTGTCAAATGCTGCACACCAATTCACCTTAATTTATCACGTAAAGCAGCAAAATCCGTATCTCAAGACTAAACTACACTCAAGGGAACTTCTGACTCTCCAACAGGGACTCTTGAGCATGAACTTTTAAGGAGGCTCACATGTCTGCTTTCTTTGCCAGCTCCAGCCCTCACGTGGGCTTCTCATGCACGGACACATCAGATATGGCTGGGAACGAATGGTGCTACCTCACGATGCATCTCTCTGAAAGAGCATCTTGGCAGAGCAGACGATTATTCTCAAGCAAGAGAAAGCATGCGCTTGGCTCTCAAGACACCTACACATTTGAAGTGAATGTGAACAGTTGGTTAAAAAATCTATTTTCATAGCTGTGTATGCTTTCACTGCATTCCCCTGCCAGCCAGTCACTGGTCTTAAAAAAAAAAACCTTTTGAAATTCTCAAGAGCCTTAAGAGATTCTCTCTGTTCCCCACCAAAAATGAATATCTTCATGCTGTACTAGTTTGTGTTACATGAGGTATTGGTCTGGAGACCTCCTAAGATAACATAAAGGTGGTCCTTTTTTCGGGTTTTCATTACATATTTCATCTTGGTCTAGGTATTATAATGGAATGTCACTGAGCATCTGTCACCCTAGTTTTTGAAGTGTCTTTGGATAATTGAGCATGTTTGGGTAATATAGCATGTTCAGCTGTTCAGTTTTAGAGATCCAGTGCACAAGAACAAAAACTAAAATTGATAGAAGTCAGGTTACAACTATCAAGACCAAGGGCTGATAATGCCAATGCCATTTGCAGCTTGAAACTATATTACAACCCCATCTATGGGATCAAGATAGATGTGAAAATGGTCAGCAATGACACTTTGTTTACTTTTTTATATCTGCTGTCCTAGCTCTTCTGGTTTCTCTTTTTAATCAATGAATCCAGACTACTGCCATCTGCTGGTATGGAGACTTTTGTCTTTCATGCATGTGTAGAACATACATGCTAGTTGGCCATTGGCTGCAGTCTTTGAGGTGTGTTCAAGTGGCCCACATGCAGGCGATATCATAGTTGGCTTTCATCACTGCTAGTTCTTTAATATCAGCTTCCTGTCTAGGCCTTTATGGTCTCAGGTCTGGATCTTCCCAACTGAACAGTTGAATCCCAAGTCTTTCTCCAAAAATGATTCTTCTGTCAACATTTGACTTATAACTGTTACTCTTGAAACGTTATTACTTTTAGAGAAACTCGCTTTATTCTCTTTCTTTTGTCTCATGGTGTCCCATATTTTTTCTTTTCTGAGCAGTTCTGGAACTTCTCATCACCTTTTTTCCCCACAAGGAAATTGCTTTCTTTTATCCGTCATGTCTAAGTTGCTTTGAATAAAAGCATCTTCTAAATGAATGCATGAATGGATCTGGGTCTCACTTTACAGTCAATATATTCTGCATTTCTTTTTTTAAGTTCATTAAAATGGCTCTTTGACTGACAAGCGTCAAGGGGTTTTGGTCTGAGTCACAGCAGGTATGATAGTGGCCTGGTTCTTGGAGGGTTCTGTCTTGACTCCTGTGCTTTGCTACTGTTCGGACGCTCTTGCTTATTGCTCTGCGCTTTGCTCCCTATTAGGGCTGCAGCTAACGATTATTTTTATTGTCGACTAATCTATAGATAATTTTTTCGATTAGTCGTCTAATCGATCGATTATTTTGAAATCTATTTATTATTTTCTCATCAGTTGATGAATTCTTTAGTTAAACTATCAATAAATAATAACAGTATATTCTGCTATTAATCTTTTGTTTTATTCAAACCTTTTCTCATAATTAATACTTTACAACAAAAAAAAACTAAAAAAAGAAAGAAAGAAAATAAAAATAAAGAAAGTAAGATAATAACAAAAAAGAAAAAAAGAAATATTAATAATATAAAAGAAAGAAAGAAAGAAAGAAAGAAGAAAGAAAGAAAGAAAAGAAAGAAAGAAAGATAATAAAGAAAAAAAAGAGATAAAGAAAGAAAATTAATAATTAATAAAAGAAAGAAAGAAAGAAAGAAAGAAAGAAAGAAAGAAAGAAAGAAAGAAAGAAAGAAAGAAAGAAAGAAAGAAAGAAAGAAAAATAATTACAGGGCAGTGATACAATCAATAGAAATTATGGCTGCATTCACAGTTACTGTTTGGGACTGACAGCAGTTGCTTACAGGTGAGAGACTTTAATTTTTTTATTTATTCAGCAGATTAAAACATCTGCTTGAATACATGTCTTTATGAATGAACACCTGAAGTCACAACCGCATTCAGGACACTAGAGAGACAGAATCAAAAATGGAGTCATAACACCGGGAACTTTTATCACAGCTGACAGCCCGTTTTGAAATTAATGAGCCCAGTCGAGGCTTGTCCTATCCATCACACAGTTAAACAACTAACAATGACTTTAAATGCTTTGTTGGCGAGTGCAGAGAGCGCGTTTTGTGCACTCGCACTGACGGCAGCTTCGGTGGATCTTAAGATGAACGCGAATCATTTCTCCTTCTCCATCTCTGTGAGTGCATTAAACCCTTCATGATTATATAGGCAACTCAATGTCCCGTGCTGTCTGTTCATTTAGCACAGCTTTGAATGTGGTGTATGTAAAAGCGGCAGTTCGGCTATCTATATGCGGTTCTGATGGTCGTATAATAATATAATGCTCTATGAACGCTCTATGAAGTGAAGTGACGTGAAGTGTTTGTGTTAAACATGGAAGAAAAACAGTCTTAAGTAGGGATAACTGCAGGCTCGCGCAATGGCCATGGCTAAAGGTGCGACTAAAGGTGCGTATTTTTATAATCAACTTAATCGATGACATCAACACGTCGCTGCAGCCCTACTCCCTATTTTTGTACTTTTCTCAGATCTCTCTAAGATTTTAACTTCAGCAGATCAGCACAGTGCTCAAACAACACATTTTTTGGGAAAAAGAATACTCTTTGCTTCCCAATGCCAGCAGTTTACATTTCGGAAAAAGAAATAGGCAGCTGTCTACATTCAAACAGATGGGAGAGAATGCCTCTCGTGGAACAACTTTACTTGCTGGACTTCCAAAACAGGTGGAACACACAGCAGATCGTCATCACGGACCCCCTCAGTATAACAGCCGGTGAGTCCTGTGAATCTCAACAGTTTATACAAAGTGTAGAGGAACAAGCCGAAACTGATTGACAGACTAATTGATTGCAAAAACAGGGAGCGAGACCCAAAGGCACTCGAGACATCAGATTGTCACAAGTATCTTGTATTGCTACCATAGCATCCTCTACCCCAGATACGACTATGACAAGACTTGTAAACACTGGTATTCTACCACCCTCTATACATCTTGAGAACAGATTAGAAGCATTAATGAATGTGGGTGATGAATCCCCAAATTAAACATGGATCGAATCAGTGAGCAGCTAACATTGCTACTAACAGGGGCTCGAGTTCGAGCAGACAGCGGCACTCATCTCAGAGCGCAGCCGAGCCCAGGACTCTGATAGTGGGCGACTCTATTATCAGAAACATCAGTAGCAGAACTACAACAACATGCTGCTTTCCTCAAGCAACCGTTTTTGATGTGAACAAGGAACATTCTGATGAAGCACAAGACTGCAAATAGATTCATCATCAATTTGGGGAAGAATGGAATTCGGAAAGAGCAGTCAGAACTCCTTAAAGGGTCATGAAAACCCCTGTTTCAGCACTGGTTAGTTCTCGCCAGTTTAAAAAAATGCTAAAAAAGTGGGGGTGGTGCCCTGCGGAGCGGAGGGGGAAGAGGGGAGACAGACTACACACACAGCTTTGGGTTCAGACAATTTAATTTTGCTCCCATCGAGTTAAAAAAGACAAATAACTGCATCTGCACTCTTCATCGAAAACGTATATATGAACGCGCCTCTAATGTTATATAATGTTGCACCTCTGATAACTTTTTAAGCTTATTCTGCGTTTATATATGCCTTTCGACGGGTTGTGTCACAGAGCTGTAAAACGGTTACACTCACTAAGTGAATGAATCGCGTTTGTACCGAACTCTTATTACAAAGCAAAAACAAACGCTCTCCTTCGATCCATGAACGTTTCTCTCAGTTAATGTGCGCGATGTCATCTCACAGTCTGAAGCATCTGTCATAGCAAATCAACACATGCTGTTGTGAATAATTAAGCGAAGCTTCTTCTCATTGAATAAGATCACGCAGTCTCATGAATAGTTAAATAGACACCGATGCGTCATCAATGTACTATATAGTCCATTGCCGCGTCACAAATTGTGACGTCACCACGATGTAGATTAGAACCCAGAAGATGAAAATAGTGCAAAAAAGCTTAAAATTAACCAGTTTTCTCCAACAGTTAAAATTATCGGATTCTAATATTGTCTTCTATGATGTGCAACATAAAAACTAAAATCTGTGCCAAAATCTCAGAAAAAAGTAGTCTGGGGTTTCATGACCCTTTAAGAAGGATTTAAGTGAACTCTTTGAAACACTTCAAAGACTTGATGTTCAGTCGTTCATCAGTGGACCACTTCCAGCAAGGGGAACAAATATGTTTTCACAGCTGCTTGGGCTGAATACATGGCTACAAAGAACCTACAGTATAAAAGGAGTCAACGTCATCGACAACTTCAATCTTTTCTGGGGACATAGACAACTATTTAAACTGGATGACCTCCACCCAAACAAACTTGGTGCAAGAGTGCTAAAGGACAATATCTATTTCTCCCTCCGTCATCCTTCAGTGGTGTGTGCCAATGGACAGAGTATGAGTGACCACAGGACTTCATATCAGCTTCAGAGTCATCATGTGGTTGACACATCCCACAAGGACACTGATAACACCATGCAGCCAAAACAACCACTGCTCATGGACATCCCGGCTGAGCCCTGCCCACAGAGCTCATCACAAACAGATTGTGACGTACTACAACAGCTACAAGACTCAGCACCCAAGGATGACTTTCTGGAAAACAGCCAGGGAAGCCAGGACAGCATTTCACAGCCACCAGAAACACAAGAGCCAGAGCCACGCTCATCAGACACATTATCTCTTTCGCCAACATCTCCACTTCTAAGCTTCTCACAGAAAATGGAGGAACGGGTGTATGCTGGGTACAAACTCTCCCACTCTTTCGCTGCAAGATATCAACTAAAAAACGGCAGGCCCCACAGCCACCAAAGACTGCAGGCCCAGCTCTCCCGCCTCCTCCTGTGAGAGCTCTCCGACCGCTGCCACAACGCCAGGGACCAAACCCTCCTCCATTTGATGGAGGTGAACCAAAAACAACTGATAACAACTCTGTGATATGTGTCGAGTCCCCGCTATATAAGCAGCAACATTCACAAATGTTTACAGAGCAAGCGGGAACCCAACCCAGTGTGCCTGTAGCCTCCTCCATTTCTGTTTTATCACGTGATATAAAATCTAAGGCCTTCTCAAGCCGTACGGCTTACCCATCTAATCTGCGGCCTATAATGCATCAATCTAAGATTGCTGTAGAGACAAAATGTAATTCCTAAAAATCACTCAAAATAAATAATTTCTGATCAATGATTTAATAACCACAAACAACCTGGATATTATGTTTCTAAATGAAACATGGCTAGAAGACAGCTGCAGTGCATCAGTCCTAAATGAAACAGCCCCTCCTAACTTTAATTTTATAAGTGTCTGCAGGACTGTTAGGAGAGGTGGAGGTGTAACTGCTCTGTTTAAAGATGTTTACCAATGCAAGCAAGTGTCATTTGGTCAGTATTTGTCTTTTGAATACCTAGGTATTGTGCTGAAAGGTGCTCCACGCATTCTGTTTATCACTATTTACAGGCCTCCAAAATACTCTCCAGCTTTTGTTGAAGAGTTCACAGAACTGTTATCAATGATTTCCTCTGAGTTTGTGTATGAAATGTGCAATAAACTTGCCTTGCCTAACTGCGTTATTTATTTAAAATACAAAATATGAGTTATGTGTAATTATATGTATTTCATTATAATTACATTTTAAATAGGTGGTAATCGAATTACAGTTACATCCGAAAAGTATTTTGGATTACCAAAGTGATTACTTTGAATTTTAATGTAAATTCTTAATTTAATATTTAAGTAAATAGTTTGGGGATTTTAACCAATAAGGAAACTGATTCTCCATTAAAAGAAAAAAAAAAACTGCGTGCATCCGCACTGTTCATTTAGCAACTCGTAGTGAGTACGCTCATCATCATCATGACACAAAAAATGACAACACAACAGAAAGCCATTAGCGTAATGCATTTCTCTCGTGGAAATACAAAGACTAGTTTATCAATCTGAACAAGGACGTAACATCAGTGCAGTGTAATGCCTACCTGCAACAAAACTTCTATCAGCGTCGAAGGATACAATGTCTAATCTGAAAAAGCATCTTGAGGAAAGTTGTTCTTGATCTGTGAATTATTGTATCCAATAATTCGTTTTTCTATTTTCTCATATTTTGAATGATGAATGGTTATTATTATGCTATTTATAAGAATTTAATTGAAAAATGACACAATAAATTCTCCTTGAATTCACACTTTGCATTCAGTTAACCAATCCATACGAATCATTCATGAAATAAAAGTTTATAAAGTCAAACGATAGCTTTGTGTGCTTTTCGAATGAATAAAGGCTTCAAGTTTATCTGTAATGTTCAAGAACAGATCATAATTGGCGTGGTAATGCGACTTCATGATTCGATTCGTGAACAGATGAGTCAATCTTTTAAATGAATCATTTATTTTGTTTAATGAAATCAGAGTGAATGGTTCACATTAAACTGGATAGATCTGGGGTATGTTTCCCAAAAGCATCATTAGTGAACTGTGGTTGTTAAATTACGTTGAACTACAACACCATTACTTGCAACCGTAGTTGCTTTGGCAAACGATCCCTGTCAATTTTGACTCACCGATTACTTTGTGCCCATCGCTTCTCCATAGAGAGGATTATGAAGTAATCACTTAAAGTTTGGTCCATTCAATAAAAAAAATCTATTGTATAACTTGGAGAACTGTGCCAGTTGTTTTGGCTACTTTTATGATATGTTTAGTGTGTTTGGATTCATTTTGAAGCTTGGAATGCAGCATGAAACAGCACGGAATGCCATTCATTGTATACAAAATTGAATTGATTAGTAGATTTAAATGACATAACTTTTTTGTTTTTGTTAATAGAAATGCAGTGGAAAACTGATGTTAAAAAATGCAAAGAAAACACAAATCTTATGACTGGTAGACGTCACTTATTTATAGTTGGAAAACATAAAAATAAGACATCAAGTATATGTTCCCTTGTGTTACATAGCTTAAGTATTTCAAATTATTCTAAAGTATTTAGATTACGTTACTAAACCGGAGTAATCTAACAAAATACATTACTTTTTAAAGCATGTATTTTGTAATCTGAAGTAAAATACATTTTAAACTTCCCAGCCCTGCATATAGATGGATGAGATGTTGGCTGATTACACTCATATGAATGATAAGAGAGACGTTCTCTTCATCTCGCCACTTCATAAATTATCCTCAAAGATTTCCCCCTGGTATATTACCAAAGCAGGATTATGGAATGAGAGCTCTGTGATGATCTATGCGAGATTAGTGTTTTATAAAAAAGCTTGAATCAAATCAGAATGGCTGCGTGGGAAATTAAAGTCTGGGAGAGCGCTATAAAAACGGAAGGTGCCAATATTGTGTTCATAAACAGCAGCAGTCAAGGTGAAAATGAAACTCTGGCTTTCACCCTGAGGCCCTGCGGCAGCAAACACCTATGTGTGTGTCAGCTACGCTGCTTTAATGCAAACACTACTCGAGTGGAATGGTTGCTATGAATGAGAGCCATTGCTTTAGGTTCTCATTTAGGGGAATTGAAGCTTCAGAGTACCGTCAAAGCCCCTGCAGGTGGCCAGTAATTGCATTGGCTAGGTAGAAATTGAAACTTCACAGTTTAATGAATGATGGCTGAAGGGGCAATGGGGCTTTCATTGAGTGTGACGTCACATGGTCAATCTTAGACTCAATCCACCAGACCACCCTAGTCACAGGGTCTGGTCCTTTGGGATGGCTCCAACTGATTCAGTGTAATAGTTTCCTTCTCCTTCAGAAGTCAGAGGAGTCCAAGGGTGTGCTGAAGGGGAGGGCAGCACTTTCAGCTCCCGCATGCTGAGGAATGAAATGTCAGAGTCACTTTGGCTCTCACCTAAGCCCTGAGCTCACAGGTTTGGACAGTATTAACAGTCTGATGCAACTCCACAACTCTAGTTTGCAGTCATGCTGAATGCAGAATCTCATTAAACCAGAATGTTCTCTCGTATTGTAACTAACGGATCCTCAAAAGATCTTCCTGACCTTTTATCTTCAAAGCTGTGCACAATCCTTCCCTATTTGTCTAGAAGTCAAGGGACTTTGTGCAAATATACACCCAAGGAGGCATTAACCGCTACTAGTATACGTTTGAACTATAATGAACCCAGAAGGGGGAAAGGATACAGTACTTTGAGTAATACAAATTATTATCTTTTTTTTACCACATTTATTTACATTTATTGTTTACTTTCTGCAGCTTCAAAGTTATTAGTCATTTGCAACTCAGGTGATTAGCTCAAAAAGTTCACATGAGAAAAAAAAGGCATAACTCAATGAATTCATGTTTCCATGGATGCTGCACCAGCAGAACAACAGCCCTTGAGATGCATGGGAGTATTTGTGCAGCTAGTATTTACCTCCTTCTAACCATTATGCCCACATTCCCAAGTGCGATTGCATCATATAACATCAATACATCATTTTAGTCAGTTTCCCATGACTGACACATAACTGAGGAGTCAGTGATATTATGTGCATTGTGGGAGTATTAACATGGGCTTTATGCCCTCTGGCTGACAACTATAGCACAGTGTAAATTGCATACAATTCAACATGTCAACTGGTTAGTTGGGCAAGCTGAAGGGTTGTCAGATACACATTAAAAAACCTGTTGCAATTTTTATGCAACAGACGAGATAAGACCGTGCATGACCTTAAATCTGTCAGCATAGTCATTTCTGACCTCCCATATTCCCTCTACGAACTTGCCGTGAATCAGCAACATACCAGCAGTCAATGCAGGACGAGTTATGATTCCTCATATAGATTTTTTCATAAAATTCTATTAAAAAACACATCATTTAACACTTGTTTTCAGTGCATAATAGGCCTGTCAATCAATTGATTTTACAATTGACTTTACATAGAGCTTTAGAGGCCAATATAGTGTTCTTTTTTATATTATCACAGCAATCCACACAGGATGTGAAATGTGGAACAACACGTGGAAGTCTAACTGCGACAAACTCTTCATGATATTGATTCAATATCATTCACTCATGTATTGCTTATAGAGAAATGATGTAATGGAGTGGCCATCTGCTGATGCCTCAAGGCAAATGACGAGCCACAGAGTGCAGAAATGAATCATCTACAATAGGCCAGCAAAGAAGACAAACCATGTGGTCTAAACTGTCTGCAGTGGAAAACACATGCAGCCACTTCATACAAGTTGCATTAGGTAGACTGAACTCTGAGCAGCTTGATGATTGAACAACGGTTCATCTTTGAGAATCTAGATCTCATAACTGATCCTCCAGAGTACAGGCTTTGCAAAGACTTGTCTGGGTGGTTTTTAAAGAAGAAATGTGATCTTCTCACATACTAGGATTCTGCCCAGGAATTTTACCCATATGTCCATATAGTGGTGCATCTGTGGGAAGGTCATTGGACTATAACACTGACAGATGCATTGGCCACCACTGCCTCTCTCCATAGATGACATGATCATGTCACTTCCTGGCACAGATAATTACAGAAGACAAGAAGACAAACAGATGCAACTTAGGGGTGGAAAACAACAAACTAAACAAGCGAGCCTGAAAGCCTGAAGGATGACATTCAAATATCACACAGAGAACAATGAGACGTCAAGGCAAGATGACAGCTTAAAGAGGTCATCTTCGAGGCAAGAACTGTGATGAAATTATGAATTTACAGTGATGGATGCCACCCTGGCTCTTCAATGCAGTGGGAACACCCATCAAGACAAGAATGAAATAATCATTTCCATTACACAAAGTACACCGTGTGACTTCTCCAAAGGGAAATCAAGTCCCAAAAACATGGGAAGCCATATTAAAACTGGTCTTGAAGGAGTAGTGCATCCAAAAAAAGAAACTATCATATGACCTCATCTTTCTGAAGATTTGGAATTGTATTTTAAGATATTTTAAAGTAAGTTTAGTTCAAGTTTATAGTTTAAAAGTTGAATAGTTTATTGTAATAACATGAATTTTCATTTTTGGTGAATATTTTAAAGTCAGTGTAAAGTCAATTCTGATAATTGTTTGTAAACACAATATAAATGTTAGAAATGCATTGCTCAATCATGTAACAAAAACTGTGAACTATGTAGTACTTAATTGTGGAGTTAGACCGTTAAACAGTTTTTCACCATTTTCGTGATCAGGATTTTTTTTGGCGGGGCTAAATTATGACTCGATGATGCAATCGAGCCACCGAGCACGGCCCCTTTCCCAACACTATATGAACGTGTGTTCTAGTGATGGGAAGTTCGTATCATTTTACTGACTCGGACCTTTGAGTCTCGTTCAGCAAAATAAACAAGTCTTTTTTCAAGTCATTTTATTCATTTTAGCAAAATATAATTAAAATGTTACGTGTTACTTCCTTAACACATCGTTGATCACACTACAAACAATACAAAACTATAATACAAAACTATATCAAAGTACAGTGAGAACTACAGAGAGCAGATGCTTCTGATGCTTTCAAATCTCTCTCGCGGTTCTTTGATGTCATATACTGACCGTTATGCAGCGTTGCTTCAAGTTGAAAATACACTAATAATTAGAGCGCATTAGCATCATTGGTTCACGGCTCAATCACGAGTTACTGTCATTACCGTTAGTTACTACAGCCTACAATTTGTTAGCTAGCTACACTTTTCTACCTGGTTGCGATCATTTACAAAACAGTTTGGACTCCTTATTAAATAAGCTGCTAGAGGAAGACAGTTGAGAGACGGCAGCTTTCCTGCGAGTGGGCGTGGTTTCATTGCCGCCAGTGGACACGCCCCAGCGTTTGAGAGCAGAGAATACAGCTTTTTTTGTTAAAGATTTTGATACCCTATTTTATTTACCTGCCAATTTTTTTTAGCACTCAAATTTGGCTGAGTGGATAACACATTTTTCTGTGGTGTGACAAACTCAGACCACACATTTAATATTGAATTTACACAGACTTTAAATCATCTTCATGCAACTGTTCAACAATCTCAGACCGAGCAGGAGAATTGAGAGAGATCATGGAGAAATATTACTTGAGGCAGGTCTGCCAACATGATGTAAGCAACTGATGCATAGCAGATGAGACAGCTGCCAATGTTCATTTGTCTCATACTCAAACGTCAATCCACAAGCTATCATGAACATACTTAAATCTACCAACTATAACATACACGTCAGTCCACTAACTCCCATAAATGCATCTCAATCTACAAAATATCATACCCGCCCTTAAATACACAGACTATTAATTTCCTTTGTAGATAAACTGGGCTAGTATCTACTTAATCACACAACACAAAATCTATCTTGCTGTGTAATAAAAGCCCAGCAGATGTTTCACTGGGTCTTCTCTGAACCTGTGTTTGTCAGTGTGTGTGTTTGAATGTGAGAGATGCTGACAGCAGCTGCATCTGTTCACTCATCTATTTTGCATGAGAAAACTTGACCACACCAATGGCACAGCGGTTTCATCTTTTTTATCCATTTTTGTATCCATTCATTCTGTCCTGAAAATACCTTCCAGACATTTCGTACAGTGTTCATAAATTAACTTCAATTGTCGTCACCAAAATGGGACAACTTTAAGCTTAACTACATGGACAAGTTATCTTGTACAGACTGTATTTCTTCTATGGAAAACAAAAGAAGATCTTTTGAAGATTTATATGTTTTGTTTTTGTCCATACAAATAAAGTAAATAGGGCCCAATGTTGTTTTGAACCCCATTAACTTTCACTGTATGGACAACTAGTTTGGAACAATGCAATAGTGATGAAAAAAGTTGATATAACTTCATTTTTGGACAAGCTTATATCTTTAAGTTAACTTTAATCAAAGTTAAGAAGCTAAAGGAAACAGTTTCATTGTTTCATCCACATTAAAATGTATTAAAATTAGGCCCTGTTTACACTAGTGTGTTTTTGTTTTAAAACAGCATTTTAAAATGAAAATGATCCTCGTCTACACTGGCGATTTCACTGCATTTCAGAAAAGATCTCCGTCCACACTACACAACCGACGAATGTCACATGACCATTCGTGCAGGTACAACAATGAACATGATGTTATTGTTTACATGGTCGCCAAGGATACGCAGAGCGAATGTTTAGCAGCCATGCCATCATTTTCAAAAGTCTCCGTTTTGGTCTGTTTAAGTTTTCGAGGCTTAAAAAACCTTGGAATAGTGTCAACGACAGCTGTAACTAGCAAAAGTTATGCTTTTTAAAACAAAAATACACTATTGTAAACATAGCCTTAATGTCAAATGTACATTCTAATTATATTTTATTGGCTTTGCAATGTAAATATAAAAAAATACAAATTCGAAGATATGGTATGAATACCAGTTGCAAGTTATTATTACTTGCATATAAGGCCCTAAATGATTTAGCTCCTGCGTACCTAACTAATCTTCTATCACGCTACAATCCAACCGCTCCCTAAGGTCGCAAAACTCTGGACTCTTGGTAGTACCTAGGATAGCAAAGTCCACTAAAGGAGGTAGAACTTTTTCATATTTGGCGCCCAAACTCTGAAATAGCCTTCCTTATAACGTTCGGGGCAGAGCATGTGAGCGGAGTGGAGCGGGAGCGGAGCAGGGAGCGGAACGGGGAGCGTAGCGTAGCGTTATATTCCTTCAGAGCGGAGAGCGCCTTTCTGAAGATTCCACTCCGCTCGCTCAACCCAAAAGGCCCTTTGGTAATTTGCTAGTTCGAGAATCTGTGGAATAGGCAAAGCAATAGTTTGTCTAAGCTGATGTTTCTAAAAGCACATTCTAAAATCATGTAAAGATTGACAAGACGTTTTAATAAACCGCATTTCCCAGCAGTTTTGGTCTATTTTAATTTTAGAAAGTGTTTATTTTATTAAAGCCACAAAATAATTATTTGTTAGGTATGAAATAATACATTTTGTGTGTGCTCTGATGGGACTGATAAGCAAGGTGTATTTTGTGAAGTTTTGAATGTTCTGTTGCACAATAACTGAAGCTGTGTTTTCATGGAAAAGTATACTTTTTCAGTTATTGAATTTTTAGGAAGGTTTGCCAAGTGGCTTCAAAAACAAGACACGTTTTTAAATTTGTATTTAATACATTTAAATGAATACAATTCTGCAAGCTGAACATCACCCAGAAACATAACCATTACTTATCGGACTACTGCTTTAATTGAGACATTTATTCAAAAATGTAATTATACACAAAAATAAATAAATAAATTGGCCTATTGGAGAAATTTAATGTCAGAGTGTGATCTGAGCGGGATTTGGTTTACCGGTGAACGTGAGCGGAACATTAGCGGAGCATTTGCTTTGGACGTGAGCCACTGAGAGGAGCGCACACACACAGAGCGGAATATTGAGCTGAGCGACACACCGCTCCACTCCGCTCACATGCTCTAGTTCAGACACACTCTCTCGGTTTAAATCTAGATTAAAGACACATCTCTTTAGCCAAGCATTCATATAATGCATATCATAATCTTGTACTGCAGTTATATCTCATCAAACGCACATTATTATGCTTTAGCTTGGTTTGAACAAATAATTTTTGCTTGGATGGAACAACAGCTACGCTAATTATGTCTCTATTTGTTTTTTCTGCCACGGGTAACTAGGAATTACAGAAGTTCAGTCTGGATCCAACCCTTAAATGATCTGAGATTATCAAACACCTCAGAAGAGATGATGCCAACCCCTCAGCCACAAGTTAAAATATTAAGTTTCTACAATATATAAATATATTGTGGGAACTTAATTTCCTGTAAAGCTGCTTTGTAACGATTGAATCGTAAAAAGCGCTATACAAATAAGCTTGAATTTTAATTGAATTTAATTTATACAAATGTTATGCCTGGCCTATAATAATGTGTATTATAGACCAGACTAAAAATGCAGTACTCAATACAACAGGGCTTCTATGCCCCATCTATTTACAAAGTGGTCCTCAGCCTCAAAATGGTTCAAGACTTCTTTTTTAACCTTCTATTTTCAACTTCAACTATTCTTGACTTTAACTAGACAAAATACTACATGTTAGTGGTTCTTTTGAACCTCTTTGAGCTGCAAATGGGACCTTATAATCTGAATCAGCCGCAGGGATCACTTCAAAGGCAGTGTAAATTTCCATTTAACTCAACTTGGCTCTCTAGCGTCCATCGTCCTCTCCATGTAATTGCCCGCACAGTGTGTGTTTTTGTCAGCATCTGTGCATTGTGCCATGAGTGGTCTTATTACCGAGCAGAGCTGAAGAGAAACTAAGGTACTTCAATAGTACAGCCTGTCAATACCGACATCCATATCCACTAACTTCTGTACGGAGGAGAAAAAGAGCCTCAGCGGGTACTGAAGCAGAAGATGTTCCTAGGAGAACATTTTCCACTAAACAAATACACTTCAGTGGTTAACAAGACACGTGGGAGCTCTATGTCAGTACGGAGAAAGGAACACTTTTTACTCATTGTATTTTATTCACTGCATTTCGGTAGCCACTAGAGCAAACAGAGGAGCATTCTGGTTTCATCCACAGACTCAAAGTTGATCCCTCAGGCATTACACAGGCTTGCCCAGGCATGGCGCCATGTGCCAGTCTCAAAAGTGTGCTATATCTCAGTAAGGAGCTCATGATGGAGCAGCAGGGATGTCAAACACATCATCCGAGAGGTGTGAGATAATGTGGAGAGTTACAGACAAGCCTATTCCTGATGCTGTTGACCCACAGCGTCATCTGTGCGGAGCTGATGATCACTGATGCTCCTGCATCTATTAATGAAATCAAACTCCATGGACGTCAAAGTGATCTGACTGTGACATGCTCACTGTGATAGTTTTACAATTTATAATACAAAACAAGGCCAGAATTGGCAATCAACTCATCCCAGGATTGTTTAAATAGCTAATATAATTTAACTGTTTTCACACAATTGTTCACTGAATATCTTTTAATTTATTGAATTATTTACACTAGCGTTCAAATGTTAATGTTTAAAAAAAATCAAGAAAGAAAGATTCCACTAATATGCATTAAATTGATCAAATGTAACAGTAGCGATATTTATGATGTTACAAAAGGTTTCGTTTTCAAATAAATGTGTTGTCGTGAACTTTCTATTCATCATAGAATCCTGAAAAAAGTATCACAAAAATATTGAGCACCAAAACTGTTTTTAACATTGATAATAATAAGAAATCTTTCTTGAGCAGCAAATTAGCATATTAGAATGATTTCTGAAGGATCATGTGACACTGAAGACTGGAGTAATGATGCTGAAAATTCAGCTTTGCATCAGAGAAATAAATTACTTTTTAATATATATTAAAATAGAGTTATTTTAAATAGTAAGATTTCAGAATATTGTGGTATCTACTGTATTTTGTCTCAAATAAATGCAAACTCAGTAAGCACAATCTCAGTTAGGGCATTTGCTTAACAGCATTATTTTATTAAAACTTTCACTCTCGTATACAGTATTACAAGAACATTCACCAGACATTTTTGCTACATTTATGATTTAGATGGTATGTAAATTGGATCTTTGCAAGATGTTTATTCACAAAGTCGATGAATGCACTGGTTTTGATTATATACTCTTTTTTCCACAGACACCTCTGTAATGCACATGTGCTCACCATGATCATTTTCAACTCTGTATCTGGCCCAAAAATACACAGTACTGAGCCATCATTAATGTGTAAGTTCATTCATAAGCTGGAAATGCACCACTCTGCTCCCCCTGTAAAAGTGCAATAACACCATAAATCCATAAGCAAGGACATTTCAGCCTGTAGCCATTTTGATTATCCTCATAAATATTAGATACACCTTTTTAAAGACTGAAATAGGAAGCCATTGGATGGCGCCTGACCACTGCAGATTCCATTAAAGCTTTTGCAGGAAAAACATGGACGGCTATAAAACTTTCAGCACTTCTCTGAGAGGAGGTGAAGCAGGAACACCTGGATTCCTCATAAATGATTCATGACTGCTGACAAAAGTAGCGGTCGAACAGAAACTCTTGTGCCACAGCTAGATAAAACATTTAAAATGTGATGGGATTTGCCATTAAAAATATATCACTGGTAAGGGCAAATTGACTGGGTATTGAGAGATGGTTCAGCTAGAATTGCTTGCCTGCAACAGGGTTCCGTATCAGCATAATTGAAGGAAAATGATGGCCTAAAAGCTAAAACAAATGTTGTGAAACTCTAATTAACATAAAATGAGTAATCATCTGCAACACTGCTGCGGTCTCCAGAGCTTTCACAGGTGTGACAGGTCTCCTCCTGGATTGGTGAGCAGTGAGCACACAAGCTGGCAGTCTGCGAGATCTCTAGGCCATGTCTGCTTATTTGTAGAGGATACCAAATGAGAAGAGGTCCCCACTTTTAAGGGTCGCAAACATTAAAACAAGCCATTCTACATCCTTTGCATCCATGTCAACTCAAATCTAGAGTCTACCCACTAATCACTTTAAACGAAAATATATATCAAATGGCAAAAAAAATTATTCTCCTAGTTAAAAATGAAGTGTCTTACCTCAGCCCTGGCTTTAAAACGCACACGTTACTTTTAAATGAGGAATTACATTAAGCTTTCTCTGCAAGTTAATTTAATTAAGTTTCCGATGACAGGATGGTGGAGCAATCTCCACTGAGAATATACTTGCCATTCAATAACGCCCAAAAGCTGTCAGTGAGGTTGTGCTAATAACCTCTCATCTGCTAACTTGAATCAGAATACCAAATGGAGTTTTTAACAATAAAATGCTTTGCTGGCTGCTCATTACTCTCCCGATATTGTGCTTAATAAATGTGATGAATCACTTCAACTGTGCCACATTAAATGTTGTGTGACTAGGGTTGGGCTGATAGACGAATGTGGCATCTACATACATATATCTATGGAAACCAACTATAAAGTTGAACTACTACTGTAACTCATTGGTCATCCATGAGTCATTGTGCTTTCACAGTCACACATATAACACCTCACAGTGGAGCACATGGAGATCTATCTCACACCTCGCTGTCCTGCTCACCTCCATATATCATCTGTCTCTCTCTGCCACTTTCCATTACTCTTTCCCTTATGTGCAAGGTCAAAACAACCTAACCAAGCATCCTGCTTTGAATTGGAGTCAGACTGGTCTCAATCCTTATGCATTAGCTCACGTCAGACAACACTGGTTGTTGCAGTCTCCTCAACTTGAGACATAAAAGCAAGTCATAAAAGCTCAGACACTGCAGAGGTGGAAGAGGGCAAACATTAGGCTCTTTACTTCATTCATTTATGAACTCCTCTACCATTATAAAGTCTAATGTTGCCTTTTATCTTCACTACTGGCAACGGTTCACTCTCAACATGTGTGGAAGAAAGACAAAAAGAAAGACAGACCAAAAAGATTCATTCTATAATGAAACTCAAAGGAGACATCTAGCACCATTGTCAATGGTAAATAAAATAAATAAAAAATGTTTTTAATAATAGGTTTTAAAATGATAACACTTACGAAGTTCTCCAACTTTGAGAATTTCACACAGCATCTTCGTCAGTTCGATACTACTGCGCCCGAATGGACATTCATGCTTATCCTCACGACTGCTGTTCTCCAGTACAATCTGTAATATACAGACAGAATTAAATGTGTTAACTAAATGTGTACATTTAATAGCATTAAATCAATTAAAGCATAATGCTTTGTAGAAAAAAAAACTTTACATTAACAACATTTAATGTTTGGGTGTAACCCAGCTACTACATGATTTTTCCATATGTCCATATTTAAAAAAAAATGCAATTTTTTTATAGCTGTGCCACCAAAGAAATAAACTGTATAAGCTGTATTTCAGGTTAGGAGGGGTCGTTGTCCTGGAAATTAATGAGGAGACACAAAAAAATGTCTTTAGACTGCTAAATGTAAGGGTGCTGGAGTGTATACTGAGCACTGAGTGTATTTGAGTATTTATCAGGGTATCGCTTGAGAGCAGCGATGGGCTGAAGAATCACAGAATACAGCTGTGGAGGGCAGTAAAGTGAAATAGTACAGTTAAAGAGTTATGCAAGGGGACAAGTATTGTCCTCCTCATTCAACACCACTCCACTTTCCTTACTCAGTCTATGAGTATGAATAGAGCGGGTAGATGATGCATTTTGGGAGGAGAAATACAAATTTTAAGCAACAGCAGAGAAACCAGACAAAATCAGGTCAACCATTAATATTCACTCAGTTCCAGCAATCTTGCACAAAATGTAAAATACATGCAATTTACAAAACGATAGGTTCATAGCCAGCAACGCAAATACCATGTTCAAGGCCCAGAAAGATAGTAAGGACATTGTTAAAATAGTTCATTTATCATCAGTGTTTCAATCTTAATTTTATGCCAGGGAAGAGATGAAATTGTTGAATAAAGACATTATGTTTGTTTACTTTGTGCACAAAAAGTATTCTCGTAGCTTCTTAAAATTATGGTTGAACCACTGATGTCACATGGACTATTTTAACGATGTCCTTACTACCTTTCTGGGCCTTAAACGTGTCAGTTGTATTGCTGTCTATGGAGAGTCAGAAAGCTCTCGGATTTCATCAAAAATATCTTAATTTGTGTTCCTAAGATAAATAAGGTCTTATGGGTTTGGACCAACATGAGAGTGAGTAATTAATTACAGAATTTAGATTTTTGTGTGAACGATCCCTTTAACGTAAAATCATGACTCAGGTCTTAATCGGTGATGTAACACTTGGCTTTAAAGGTGTTAATTGAGCACTAGGGCTGTGCAATTAATCGTTCTAATTAATTCTCATGCGCATCTCGTCAGTAAAGCCGGCTCAGTGATTGGCGGTAAATCTCCATCACCTGTTTTCAGATAGAGCGGCAGTTAATGCAGAGAGCCGTAGTTTACTGACAATGTAGCTGAGGGGTTAAGGACTGTAAGGTGCTTGTCGGAGCTACGGAGGTGGAGTTGGTCCAGGTGTGTCGGTTAGAACACCAGAGAGGAGAAGAGGATGAATTCAACTGTTTATTGGTATAAGCATATGCAATGGAGGGGAAGCCAGGTGGTAGCGAGGTGCATTATTCTATGTTCTTTGTTTGCATATAAGAGGTGAGCATGAGTACTGGTGCAGAGCAGTTCTTTATATCCTTAGAAGTGTCAGCATCCACTTGAATGTGGGTGTCTGTGTGTGTGTGGTCTGCAACAAATAAAGGCATATTCTAATAAACAATGCTTCTTCTTATCACACTATACAACATCAGTATGCTTACATTTATAACATAATTTAAAGTATTAAGAGGCTATTGGCTTCCCCCCATACATCAACACAATATAGCATTGGATACAACAAATAAGGCATTATGAATGGATTAAACAATAGAAGTTATTACTATGCATCAGTTGTTAACTCAAACACTGCGGTACTCCGCATCAGCGTCCATTTTGTATGCATCGCCATTTCAACTTCTCTATTTAGCAGACGGGAATCAACTCGAATAACTGTGTAATCTACTTACTTTCTCTCTGGACGCACACAACTTAAACATTCAAATGAACATAAAGACGATCATCCGGCCGCTATCTGCCAGGAAATCCCACCACTCATTCCCGCTGGAGACAGGTAATAACTAAAGCGAAACTTAAAGTCACGTATGCACAGCGCGGTGACGCACTTCACCCGAATGCGCTGCATTCCGTCAAAATAAAAGTCCTCACGCTCGGGACGAGCGCGTTCGTGTGCATACACACAGTATATCATTGTTCATTACTAATGAGCCTTTCTCACATTGCCGCCCCCAAATTGTAAGCAATTTGTTCCTGTGAGAAGCTCACGGCTCCGCTTCCTCCGTTTGCCCAGCGGTGGAATCCGTTTCTTCATCTGAATCTGGGATAGCTGGGAGGATGATGAGACGGGCAACCGGTCTAGTGTAGACTTTATCCTTTATCTGGACATCTGCTGACCTTACCCGACCATCAGGACTCTGATGTACCTTGATCACTCTGCCGACTGGCCAAAGAGCTCTAGGGAGTTGTGGGTCCATCAACAAAACAACAGAGTCGACCACAAGATCCACCTTGGTGGTATGCCACTTTTGCCGATGCTGTAAGGTTGGCAGATAGTACCTTATAAACCTCGACCAGAAGTGATCTGCCAAAACCTGGCAGTGCCTCCATCTTCTTCTGCTCAGGCCTTCGCTCTTGTTGTACACCACCTGGGGTAAAGCACCGTCCAGCCGCCCCATCAAGAGCATATTCGGAGTCATTGCATCCAGATCTGCAATATTGGATGAGGTATATCCCAGCGGCTTTGTGTTCAATATTGCCTCAACTTCCAGCAAGACGGTACGGAGTACCTCTTCGGAGACCGGCTGAGCTCCTATAACCGTATACAATGCAGATTTGACCGATCGTATCTCTCGCTCCCATGCTCCACCAAAATGGGGAGCTGCTGGGGGGTTGAAGTGGAAGGCAATCTTTTGCTTCGCTAGAAGTTGCTGAAGCTCTGAGGATAGACCATCAAATGTCTCACGCAGCTCCTTCTCTCCTGCCTTGAAATTAGTGCCCTGGTCCGAGTACAGTTCCGCTGGTGTACCTCTACGGGCAGTAAATCTTCTGAGGCTCATTAGAAAGGAGTCCGAATCCATGCTGTGTAGGAGATCCAGGTGCACCGCTCGCGTGGTGAGGCATTTGTATATAATGCCCCATCTCTTCTCAGAGCGGCGTCCCAACTTCACCTGGAAAGGCCCGAAACAGTCTACACCTGTGGAGTAGAAGGCTGGTTTATGAAGACGCAGACGGGCCACGGGTAAGTCTGACATCTTAGGCACCGATGGCTTAGCTTTCCATCTTCTACACTCCTTACAGAGATGTTGTATGTGACGAATCGCCTCTCTCCCACGCAGGATCCAGAAGGTGCGGCGCATTTCTGCGTATACCCGTTCAGGTCCAGGATGGCAAAGACGAGCGTCATACTCCTGTATAAGGAGCTTGGTGGCTGGATGTCTAGGATCCAGGATGATTGGGTGTTTGAACGCAGGATCGAGAGCTTCAGCCCGCCGCAATCTGCCACCAACGCGTATGACCGCCTCCTTAGGGTCTAACTCCGGGGATAAGGTAAGTAGACGACTGCTATTAGGTACTGGCTTACCCTCCTTGAGGTGGTGCAGTTCTTCTGGGAAACAGTCGTGCTGGATTCTCTTGTAGATCATCATTTCTGCTTGCTGGTAATCCGAAGCAGCAACAGGGTTACCCTGTCCAGCCGCCCCGTGAAGCTCAAGCACCACAGCCTCAACCAGATCCTTCCAAGTGCGTTGGTCTCCTTGCAGACACCAGGCCACGTTAGTCACTATACCGCAGGAGACTGACTTTCTGTACTCCGACATGAAAGCACAAGACGGATCTGAATCAAGCAGCTCAGGGGGTTGGGATGGCCAGTCACCGGGTCCCTTAAGGAGGAACGAGGGCCCTCGGCTCCAGCGGTTAGGCAAGGCTAGCTCCGCCAAAGTCTTCCCCCGTGTGACATCATCAGCGGGATTCAGTGAGGAATCCACGTAGCGCCAGGCATCTGGGTTTGTGAGCTCTTGGATTTCGGCAACCCGGGTACCCACAAATACTTTATACCGGCACGATTCTGACCGTAACCAGGTGAGCACCGTAGTGGAATCGCTCCAAAGGATGATCTGGTCAATCTTCAAGGTCAGTTCATTCTCTAACACCTTTGCCAACTGGGCTGCAGTTAGGGCACCACAGAGCTCTAGACGTGGAACTGAGTGCCGCCGTCGGGGAGCAACTCTTGATCTCGCTGCCAGGAACGACAGGAAGACTTGGCCCTGAGTGTCCTCAGTACGCAGGTATGAAACTGAGCCATAGGCTTTCTCCGAAGCGTCACTGAATATGTGGATCTGTCGAGAGACAGCGGTTTGATCCACATGTGCTGGAACATAAGCTCTAGGTAGGGTTATACGAGGCAACAGGTGGAGCTCGGCTTCCCATTCTCTCCAAGCCTGCTGGAGCTCCTGAGGAAGGAGTGGGTCATCCCAGTGATGTTGCTTATCCCACATGCTTTGGACAAGTAACTTGGCTCAGGTGGTGTAGGGTAATATGAACCCTAGGGGATCGTACTGTCGAGCCAGAACTTTATACACATTGCGCATGGTCAGTGTGCCATAGTCCAGCGGGCGACTCTTATATCCCAAGATGTCCGATTCCCAATGCCAACTCAGACCAAGAGTTGACTCGGACAGACCAGTGTCATCGTGTGAGAGCCAGCGCTCCATACTGTCCGACCTTGCTTCCTTCGGTAGATGTGCGATGACAGTTGGGATGTTACACGCCCACTGGCGGATCTCAAACCCACCGGATGCTAAAATCCCCCTGAGATTGTCCACCAATCTTTTGGCTTCAGCTGCAGTCGGCAGGCTCTGGAGGCAATTATCAACATAGAAGCAGCGTTCAACCGAGTCCCTAACGCCATCCTCGGGAACGCTGTGATCTTTGACATGCCGTTGAAGAGCAAAGGTGGCGCAACAAGGCGAGCAGGTGGTCCCAAAAGGCAGGACCTGCCACTCAAAGATATCAGGGGGATTCTCCCGTTTCATCTCTCTCCACACAAACCTGAGAAGAGGTCGGTCTTCTGGCAGAAGCTGGACTTGATGGAACATTCCCCTAATATCCCCACAGATTGCTACTGCTTGTTGCCTAAAGCGCAACAGGACACCAAGAAGAGATGCACCTAAGGTTGGTCCTGGAAGAAGGGCATCATTCAGGTTCAGCCCACGAAACTGGTAGGAACAATTAAAGACGAGCCGATTCTTTCCATTATGGCTGACTAGGTGATGAGGTATGTACCACGATTCACCGGTCGTCGAGATCTCATCAGGGCCCAGCTTCTTGACCGCTCCGGATTGTACTAGCTGCTGGATTGCCTCGCAGTAAGCTTCGGCTCGCTGAGGGTCCTTAGCCAATCGCCTCTCTGTACTCCTTAAACTTGGCAGAGCGGCCTCTTTGGATGCCTGGAACAGGGGCATATCCCGTTTTCGTAGCAGCGGAGTGGCATACCTGCGAATGCCAGCGACATCTACTCTCCTTGTCTTTGCTTCCAGGAGCTCCATTGCCTCTTTGTCTTGCTTCGATCTGACTACCAACTTCTCACTCTGGAATGGCAGCACATCTATCTGCCAGAGCTTCTCAACATTCCTCATCAACTCTGTGGTCTGTGGTGAAACACTGGTAAAGAGACACTGTTGTCTACATGCCGTCCCTTGGATGAAATGAGCCGGCCCCTGAAGTGTCCAACCCAATCTTGTACGGATCGCTGCCGGCCCTCCTGGTGGGCCCAACCTCACCGGCTCGATAGGGGTGAGCAGATGTGGGTGATCCGCACCTATCAAAACGAGTGGCTTAACCTGTTCGAATGGTTTAATAGGGAGGCCCGCTAGATGCTTATACCTCCTCTTTAACATGGAGATGGGATAGGAGTGGTCCGCCAGACTGAGACGCTGTGATGTGAATGCCTCTGTAATCCGAAAGCTTCTTTTGGGATATGCAAAGGGTATTATGCAGAAGGAGACAGATGATCCCTTCAACGTTTGGACATCTTGCCGTATGGTGCGAAGGGCAAGATCCTCCTGTCTACCTTGCAATCCGAGTTGGTCAACAGCTTCTGGAAGGAGCATAGTGCGTTCCGATCCATCGTCCAATACTGCATAGGTGTCAAGAGTGCGGTCGTCATTCCGAAGAAGCACTCTCACGACCTTCAACAGGACACGGGTGGAAGCTGATGGCTGGTCCAGGTAAAGAACCTCGTTACTAGTGTTCACCAGACGACTCCCTTCCTTCGGTGGGTCCGTAGCTGGACGGGTGTTCACATTATGAAGGACTCTCAAATGTTTACCTTGACACAGGTTGCAGAGTCTCTTGAGGTCGCACTGTGCCGCTTGGTGGGACCTCCCGCATCTCCAGCATCTTTTATTTGCCTTAATCCACTCTACGACCTCTCCCCTTGAAAGCTTCTGAATGGCTTGGCACTTGTTCAGAAAGTGTTCTGAGCTTTCACAGTATGGGCAGTAGGGCTTTATCTTGCCTCTTCCTTTGGACTCTGAGAGGCTCTGACCCTCTTGTTTGACAGTCTTACTATCAGCAGAGCTCTCTGTTCCATGCAGCACGTTAGCTGCCGATCTACTGTGTCGCCTCTCAGCTTTGTGTCCTAACGACCCTTGGGCTCGGGTGTTGGATGGCATGTCATAACCTTGACACCACGACTCATACTGTAGCCACTCTGCCAAGTCCAGCAGGGTATGAGTAGAGCCTTGACGATGGAACATCTGGCGGCGGAAATTCGCCCTCAACTCAGGTGGAAGTTTGGTGAGCAGCCGTGCAACGTGTGAGCCACATCTTAGCTCAACTTCTCCATCAGGGCCCAAGGTCTTCAACATCCCCACCAGTGACTGAACCTGTAAAGCGAACCTCTCAAAGGCTGCTGTATCTCCCCGCCTTATCTCCGGTGAGTCCATGACAACAGCGATCCTCTTTAAGGCAACATGATGTGGCTGCCCAAACTTCTCATTCAATGCCGCCATTGTGTCTGAGTATGGCTTAGTCGAATTGATGTATGAGTCAGCTATAAGGCAAGCCTCCTCCAACCTCAGATGGTCTACGAGAACCTGATATTTGAAGAGCTCAGTGACGTCCCTCGGCAACAAATTTGTTAGGGCGAGCTTCAGCCGGGAAAATTCCATGGGGTCCCTATGAATGAAGAGGGGGATTTTTGGCGCTGGCCCACGGTATTCCTTCTCCTCCACAGCAGCTGACGAAGGCTGATAAGGTAAGTCTCGGAAGGAGGTACGCTGTCTCATGTGCGGCCCTGGTAAGCGTTGGAATGAAGGCCCAGATTCAGCCCAGTCCATGCCAGGACAGCCTGTGAATGGTGGGTAATATTGCGACCGCTGAATTGGAGTATCGTGAGTCTTCCTAAAGGGTGGTCTCTCCGGGGTTGAAGACAGACGACTTTTAGTTGCTGAGCTTGACACGGCACTATCTTTCATTAGCTGGAGCTGATTCATCATCCTATCTATTATGGTGACCATCTGTCTCTCCTCACCCTCTGAAGGCATTGACACTGGTTCATTAGAGGGCCATGGTGGAGGTGGTAACCCGTCATCATACTCATCTTCTTTCCCTCGGGTGGGGAAGTCACCCTGCATTGGAGGGGGTGGTATCGGCCATGGTTCTTGTTGTGCTGCAAGAGAACGAATTTCCCTTTCCACACCCCAAAGCTGTGAAGGACTGCTCTGCACATTCTCTGTGGATCTGCGTGATGATGTGTCCTCTCTATACATCACATACCGCTCATTCCTGCCCTCTGCATAGGGTGCAGGAGTGTCTATCCACTCTGCACGTAAGCCTGTTGAATGTACATCATTGCTGGGAGAGTACACTTTGGCGTGCTCACTAATATCTGAATCCCACTGCACCTGACGAGGAGGCCTTGAAGTATGTGCACTCTCCGCTTGCGTCATCATAGCTGCTCCCTCCAAATAGGAGCTAAACCCCTCTTCCCCATGCATATACTGTAATGAACTGGTACGAGGTGAGACATGTTTCCCTTGTCTCTCCGGGCCAAGCTCATACTCCTCAAGGTACTGCGGTGGTCTCCGCTGCCGCTTAGGTCGAGTTGATAGATCCCAGGATTTTCCTCCACTCTGTTGCATGTTCCCGGAACAGCTGCGTATCCGGCTCGAAGGACCAAATGTAGCTGAGGGGTTAAGGACTGTAAGGTGCTAGTCGGAGCTACGGAGGTGGAGTTGGTCCAGGTGTGTCGGTTAGAACACCAGAGAGGAGAAGAGGATGAATTCAACTGTTTATTGGTATAAGCATATGCAATGGAGGGGAAGCCAGGTGGTAGCGAGGTGCATTATTCTATGTTCTTTGTTTGCATATAAGAGGTGAGCATGAGTACTGGTGCAGAGCAGTTCTTTATATCCTTAGAAGTGTCAGCATCCACTTGAATGTGGGTGTCTGTGTGTGTGTGGTCTGCAACAAATAAAGGCATATTCTAATAAACAATGCTTCTTCTTATCACACTATACAACATCAGTATGCTTACATTTATAACATAATTTAAAGTATTAAGAGGCTATTGGCTTCCCCCCATACATCAACACAATATAGCATTGGATACAACAAATAAGGCATTATGAATGGATTAAACAATAGAAGTTATTACTATGCATCAGTTGTTAACTCAAACACTGCGGTACTCCGCATCAGCGTCCATTTTGTATGCATCGCCATTTCAACTTCTCTATTTAGCAGACGGGAATCAACTCGAATAACTGTGTAATCTACTTACTTTCTCTCTGGATGCACACAACTTAAACATTCAAATGAAAATAAAGACGATCATCCGGCCGCTATCTGCCAGGAAATCCACCACTCATTCCCGCTGGAGACAGGTAATAACTAAAGCGAAACTTAAAGTCACGTATGCACAGCGCGGTGACGCACTTCACCCGAATGCGCTGCATTCCGTCAAAATAAAAGTCCTCACGCTCGGGACGAGCGTTCGTGTGCGTACACACAGTATATCATTGTTCATTACTAATGAGCTTTCTCACAGACAAGCAACGCAATATCGCTTTCAAAATCGAATGCGATTCATCTGCGATATTGTACGCGATATTGCCAAGCTTGTCAGTGAACTATGGCTCTGCGCATGAGAATCACATGCGATTAATTGCACAGCAATATAACAGCAACAGACTATAAATAAAACAGGTTAGAAATTAAATAAAATATATATTTTCCACACTTACGTAATGTGAGCATGTCTTACCCTGATATAAGCATCCTGATGGTGTCTGGCAAAATAGAGCATGTTGTCCAGAGCCAGCATCCCAGGAGGAATCTGAGTGAAGTCCACCGCAGGGTTCACGTGATTCTACACAAACACAAGCATGATCGAGAGTAAACACACACTCCAGCCATGACTCCATGACTCGCATCGTAATCACGCCGAGAGTCTCGGATTACATTCAGAGCGGCCAAGTAGAGATAAGACAAGTGTCAAATTGGTTCCACTGCACAAACTGCCGAAAGAGTCCGTGATTCAAAAACAGGCCTGCATGTCCCCGGTGCATGACAAAGGCACAGCAAGCTTTCTGCAAATGCTAGGACTGCGATATTGGCCCTCTACTCGACCGTCTACTTCAAACTAATCTATGCTTTTCAGAAAATGTGGGATGGTTGCCTTTGAGGATGAGGGCTCTGTGGCTGTCTGACTGGATTTAGAGTTGCCAATTACACTGTGTTTAAAAGCTCTTGCCTTCGGATGGACCCTGGTGAGTCTGGGGCGCTGAATAGAGGAACCACACAGAGTTAAAAACATGGTTTATTACAAGACAAATAAACAAAGAGAGAAAAACAGAGCTAGAGGGTATGTTTGGAAGGGCATACTAACTTTTGCACATTTGCAGTTTTGAATGCATACTATTTTTTTTGTGTTTTATGCCTTTATTTCGTTAGGACGCAAGTGTAGGTACAATACATTTTATAGAACATACTGTTGCATACAGTATATACTGAAGAGTAAAGAGTATGCAAAACACTAATATTCCATTCTGAACACCGCCAGAGTCCACTGGCAGAGCACAGTACTTAAAGACACATCTGTGGCGAGGGCACTAGAGACCAATTTCCCATCCATCAATGTGACAATGCCCTGAGAGAGTTGGAGCACAGCCCTCATTAGCAACACTGCTGTCTTAACACATTCTGCTCAGCTCCCTAACTGCAAATCACAGGGAGAAAATCTCCACACTTCTCTAAAACGCTGTGAAAATGGTGTCTTTTGACCCTCAGAGCTACCTGTCATTTGACATTGGTGGCATGGGAAAACGAGAGTGTGTGTGTGCAATGTGTGGAGGTGTTAACACCGCAGGAGGAATTTAGGGAAGGCCTTATCTTCAGACAGCACACGGCACTGTGAAAGGGGTCTTAGTGAACCTCAGAAGCTCACAGGGGCTTAGGAGCACATGACAACTTCAGTCTTGTCCCCTTTAGGCAACTGACCGCAATATGCTCCTGCACACAGGCCTTTCCTGCCTCTACTCTTCTTCACACCTGCCTCGGCCTCTCCATCTTTTTTCCAGGTAAATTGGTAAATTGTATAGCAGGCTCATCTACAAATGGATTTATTTATTATATAAAATGTATATTTATTAAAATTCATTTAAAATATAGTTACATAAATCATTACATTAAAAAAAAAAAAATCAGCCTTTTGATAATATTTGATATTCAGCGGGGTTCTAAAGACCACTAGTAAAAATGCTTGTATTTTTCTTTTTTTATATATTTATCTATTTTGGAATATTTTTTCATTCAAATTATATTGTCAGGATTACAGTTTGAGTGAAAAGTTAAACAGAAAACTAGCAAAAAACAAAATACTACTACTAATAGTAATAATAAAAAAATAATTCAAAAGTTCTTGCAAACAAAATAAAAATGAAGTAACATTTCATTAATTTTGCCCAGCCCTTGAAACCAGGGCCCGTATTTATCAAGCTTCTCAAAGTGTAATTTTAGTCTTAAGTGCTGAGAATTCATGAAATGTACTCCTACTTTCAAACTTAAGTATAAAAGCAAGTTATCAAATTTCTTAAAGCTAAGAATCCCTCTTACTCTCCCAGTTATTTAAGACAGCTCGAGAGGTCTCTCAAGTGGTTAGGAGTTGCCAGTAGGGGCTTGTGATGGCGCTGAGGAGACAGAGACGTGCGCTGCGTGAATCTTTCAGGAGAGGATTCAGAGGAAGAATGTTCTTGAAATGTTTGGCGACGAGCACTTAATCAAACGGTTACATTTCCTCAGTTATTCAAAATGAGCAAAGAACTTTACATTACCAAAGAACATCATAACTGACTTCAGTCTAGCACGAGTATTATGCGATCTACACTGTATGATGAATAAATCTCTTACCCCTTATTTACACTGCACGCGTCTGCGGCGCGTTACAGATCCACGGCCACCGGAGCTGATCCGCCGCGCCGTGGCAAGTTTCTGAAGCAGCTCTCTGCGCTGCATCACTAAAGATAGGCACCGAGTCTATTTTTGATGGATAATAATAATAATAATAATCTTCTCGCTGTCGTCAAAGGCATCAGCAGCAGGCGTTAGGCACCCTAAATTGAGTTGTGATGACACTTCGTTTCTTTGCCATAATGTATTCTCTTGAAAAGTCTTTGTCAAATGTGTGTTTAATGTAAACTGATATTAG
This sequence comes from Ptychobarbus kaznakovi, assembly GCA_027422405.1. NCBI lineage: Eukaryota > Metazoa > Chordata > Actinopteri > Cypriniformes > Cyprinidae > Ptychobarbus > Ptychobarbus kaznakovi. The sequence goes on from JAPDDN010000269.1 coordinate 63,638, forward strand.
GACTTTAAGCATTCAATGTGAATTAATCTGAGAATATTCTTAATTAAGGAAATCTATTTAGTGATTGGTCCATGCATATGTTGTCATCCAAAATCAGGTTTGTGGCACAGCAAAAGTATCGTGAATCATCTCTAAGACTGACAATAAAGATTTAGTCCTACACTTCGCTTAAATTACAACTGAGATGTTTGATAACTAACTTTTAAGCGCAGCTTTGAGCCAAGATTTTTTTTTTTACTTAGGTCAATTCTTAGCAGCGTTCTTGAGAGTGATTCTTAGGCTTGATAAATACGGGCCCTGGATGACAAATTCACATGAGAAAAAAAATATAGTGTCAAAATGTGACAGATTGACTGGCGGCATCTCGCATGTTTGATGAGGTGACCTGTTTTGATATGCAAAGGAGAGAGTGCCGTATATTCTGTTAAAGTGAAATATGTCAAACAAATTTGATAAAAGAGCTCTGAATGTTCTGAGCTCAGCCGAGCTTCAATGGACTCAGACAATGCTTTGAACTATGCAATTATAGTGATATTATTTAGGGACAAGCAGCTTTAAATAAATAAATAAATAAATGTCAAACAATTTTGGCTCACTGTCCATTGATTCTGAGTTGATTAAATATTATGTATATTAAATATGTGTGTGTGTGTGTGTGTGTGTGTGTGTGTGTGTGTGTGTGTGTGGTGTGTGTGTGTGTGTGTGTGCAATGTCTTGTATGAAAACTTACGATGAAGCCCAGCTTTTTGTAGTCTCTGGTGTACATGGACTTGCGCTTCTCAATGCTGCCGCTGTTGTTAGACTCACACTCAACGTCAAAAGCGATCCTGCGTAGCTCGAATATGATGTCCCTCTGAGCCTATACAAACACAGGTTCAAAACCTTATTATTACACAGCTTGATTCTGATCTCTCCATCACAACAACAGTTACATGTTTGTCATATTCTTTCTTTTTCAGAGTAATAAAATGGTAACACTTCAGTATAGGGACCAGTTCTCACTATTAACTAGGCTCTTATTAGCATCCCTATGATTAACATATTCGCTGTTTATTATTACTTATAAAGCACATTCAGCGGGTAAAATAAGTATTGAACGCGTCATCATTTTTCTCAGTAAATGTATTTCTAAAGATGCTGTTGACATGACATTTTCACCAGATGTTGATAATCCAAGTAATCCATACATACAAATAAAACAAAACAAATACGTTCATAAATTAAGTTTTGTGTAATAAAGTGAAATGACACAGGGGGGAAAGTATTTAACTACTGAAATGTATTTAATACTTCTTACAAAAGCCTGTGTTGGTCATGACAGCTTCAAGACGCCTCCTGTATGGATAGTCGCATGCATTGCTCAGATGTTATTTTGAAGGTTCTGTGGGCTTCTTCTATGAACTCTGATCTTTAGTTCTTATTTTCTATTGATTAAAGTCAGGTGATTGGCTGGGCCATTCTAGCAGCTTTATTTTCTTTCTCTGAAACCAACCGAGTATCCTTGGCTGTGTTTGTGATAATCGTCTTGCTGAAATATCCACCCTTGTTTCATCTTCATCATCCTTGTGTTGGTACTGAACCAGCTAATATTAATTTCCACTGACAAGACGCAGGATTGCATAGGACGCATAGATTTCTGCTGGAGTCTTGGCTTTCCATGCTTTTTTGCACCTCCCTTTCTTCATGTGTTCATGTGGGAAAAAGTATTTCCCTGTGTCGTTCAGTTTTATTATGCATAACTTAATTTCTGAACGTATTTGTTTTGTTTTCTTTGTATGTATGGATTACTTGGGTTGTTACTGACATCTGGTGAACATTTCATGTCAACAGCACCTTTAGAAATATATTTACTGAGAAAAATGGTGACGCTTTCAATACTTATTTTACCCGCTGTATTCTGCATGATAATAATGTACATCCCTAATCCTACCCCAATACCTAAACTTAACACTACCATACTAACTATAAATAAACAGCAAATTACAAGTTTATTGAGGCAAAAATCATAGTTAATGGTTTGTTAATAGCAAGAATTGGACCTTAAAATAACGTGTGACCAATAAAATAATTAAACTGAAATAAATATTTAATGTCCATATATTTATTGGCCAAGCAGTTGAACAGTTATTACAGCTGTAGACAAAGGTTCACCTGGTCTTGAGGATCCATCTTTGTCATCATGCGGTCCTCCAAAAGGTTAAAGGTCAAAACTTGTAGCACATATAACTGGTGGGCCATTTCATCATTTATGGGTGTGTTACTCCTGATCACATTCTGAAAAACAAGAAAGAGAATTTTGAACAGATGGCGAGCATTGCACTGCCATGCAGATATTACTTTCCTTTTCTAAAACATCACTTTTGTTTTATATTCATCACGTTGATCTGCATTTTATGTATGAAAGACGCTACGCAAATAATATCACTACTACTACAACTACTACTACCACCAACTACTTTCCCAGGCCTTGAAGAAAATGATATTTTCTGCATCATTTACTTGAGAGCAATAGAAGAGACAGATGTTTATGTTCAGACTGGCAAAATGCCATTCTACTCGTACTATTTTCGTAATATGTATACTGTGCACTTACGCTGAGGATGATTGAGCGCAGCTGCTTCTGTGCTAGAATGTGAGCCATCTCCTACAATCAAACAAAACATTGAGTCACCTTAGTTCTCACAGATTCATACTCACATATTCAATAACCTCTTCAAAAGGTGTAGCTCTACAAACATGAAACATCTCAGTCAAATAGCAGTTAAATCACCTACAGAGGCGTTACCTCAACTAGAGAGCACTTACTGTAAGAGGACAATCAAGGATGTTCACACTGTCCTCATCAAACTACCATTACGAGCACAGCAAGGGGAAGAAATAGTGAGAGAATGAGACGGAAAAAGAGAAGAGAAAAGAAGCGAGAGAAAGCAGAGGCCTTTTGTTAGTAGCACAGAAATGAGAGGTCAGCAAAACAGACTTGAAGAAAATATAAATCCACATTTAGGATACGAGGCAGTTACACGAGCCCGCTGTGACTCTTAAGTCACTCTCATTTACTTAAAGCTGCTGTAAGCTATTTTTTTAATACACGCAATAAAATGTTCAACTACCTGACAGATATTGCAAAAATAGGTGCCCTATTGACAAACCACACAGCCCTGGGCTCAGTAAACAGCTAACATGTGTTAGCCAATCGGATCACTTGGAGACGCTCTCCGACTCGCTGTCTGGCATTCATTTCACATGTTCAGGTTTAGCTGGCGTTGGGTTTTCTGACACATCTTTCGAGAGCGGGCAAATGAGAGATGGTATAATTCAGTGGCCAAGTCTAAAGAAAGTTAGCAATATGGCCAATGTTGCTTACAACAGCTGTATAAAACTTGCTAGTTTTTATTTTTCCACAAAATATTGTCCCTTCACTTAAGTTGATCAAAACAACAAAGTCGATGTATGTACTGTACAGAAAAAAAACTGTGGACTATTAAGATGTGGTCATATTTCAGTGAAATTCTGCAGAAAGAAAAGGTCAGCAATGTATAAAACACATTTCCCATAGAAGCTCTCTCTTGGACAACAGAAAGTTTGTGCGAACTTAAACCTGATACAAAATTTGCATTCTGTTCTTATGTGATAGTCGTAATTGCATGGATTCCTATTAAAATGACTGGAATTTGCCCATTAAAATTGGCAGAATAACGGTGAATGTCACCACACATTTAAAGATTGTTGTCTCACCCACTCCACTCAATTGACTTTCAAGAGTAACAGACATTAAATATGGGTGGAGGGTAAAATGAAATGATCAGTGCTGAAACACTCACACAATGCGTGCCTTCAAAGACATAAATAGACAACCATACAGGTACAAAACACAAAAATATGCCAAAATAAGCGACATATGTGACCCTGGACCACAAAACCCAGTCTTAAGTCGCTGGGGTATATTTGTAGCAATAGCCAAAAAAAACACATTGTATGGGACAAAATTATTTATTTTATGCCAAAAATCATTAGGACATTGAAGGGGTCATATAATGCCAATTTTCCACAAGTTGATATTATTCTTTAGGGTTTAATGAAAAGTCTGTAACATAGTTTGGTTCAAATGTATCATTGGTAGTGTAAAAAACACCTTTTTTAGCCTGTCAAAAACAGCTCTTTTTAGAGCAAGCTGTATTGTGTCATTCTCCTTTAAATGAGAAAGCGCTCTGCTGACACCGCCCTTCTCTTCCCGAGCTGCTCTCTGAGGGACTGTTTACTTGCTAAGTAGCACATTATTCCAGCACGGCTCCAGCGTGGATGAATCTAATGTTTTGAGGTGAATGTGTTGCTGTCAGTCACTGCACCGGTGTGGATATTTACTGTACTTCACAATCACAGATTCTAGCCTACGTCTTGGAATATATGACCCAAATAAAAATTTTCTCCATATATTGTTATCTGAATAAGTAACAAGTTTGACACATTTGTTCTGCCCAACTGGAGAAAAAAAATTATAATAAATTGTGCTACCAATGGTGATTTAATCTAAAGATCGGTTAGCTCATATCACATCTAACCGAGAAAATTATTCTTATTTTTAGATTTTATTCTCAAATTATTATTAATGTTAACAACATCAGTATTGCGAGACAAAGAGTATAGTGTGTATTAGCGTGTAGATTTCAATTTCTGTACAGTCTAATATCTAATTGTCATACCATTCAAATTTCATATTAAGAAATTATTTTAACACAAAAAGCAAACTATGCTCCCTTCCAACTGGTTTTCTTTAAAATACAAATATTGTGTAATCCCAGGCTATCTGTAAACAGAAGCACATTTAAAACTGGAATATAATTTAATTTCATTCACATGTGTTTCATAAACACATAATCCTTTCTGGATCACAATCCGCCATCAAAATGATACATTTAATTGTTCTAGCTGCTGTGAGAAAAGGCTATAAACGATGCGTCACCTGCAGGATCCTCACAAGAGATAGCCTAGTAGCCTGGAAAACTTCTTTATGTTTACTTGATGTTTTCAGTAATGACGCAGTGCTATGCTCGAATTTCCCGTGGAAACCTACCTGTACCACTCAGATTAGAAAACATTATTATAAGATTCAATTTTTAACCAAAAAAAGTTACAGACTGCAGCTTTAAGTAAAGATCTTGTTCCATGAAGATATTTTGTAAATTTCCTACTGTAAATATATCAAAACTTATTTTTTTATGAGTAATATGCATTGCTAAGAACTTCATTTGGACAACTTTAATTGCCCTATCATAAACCATACATCAACTTATTTGTTCAGCTTTCATGTGATGTATAAATCTCAATTTAAAAAAATGAATCCTTATGACTGGTTTTGTGGTCCAGGGTCACATATTTGCATAACTTTTCACAAAGTGAACTTCTTGATCGGCATTCGAAGTCCTAAGTTTCCAACATCAAGTCATTATGTTCCTACTAATACTAAAATGCTGCATGAATGGACAGAACTGTGACCCTCTCTGTGAAATCCAGGCTAAAGTCTCAATCTAATTATGAGATAACGAGCATCAAAGTTTGATTTCAAACATTAATTTCACTATGATTTCAATCTTGACATGGAATTACTCAGTCGATATTAAAGATATCAAGGTTACATTTTCACAGAATGTTATTTACCTTATTAATGGATGATTTTATGTATAAAACAGTACATCGCAAAAAAAGACTTTAGCTGGGTTTTCACAGCCAGGGTCACAATTGCCTGACTGCCTAAAATCTTGTGTGATGCTATTGACAGTCACAGTTTGTTAGAACAAAAATTTAGACAAACATGGAAGTGATTCACTTGACATTTTCTCACGTCTTGCCTGATGAAGACACAGTGTCATTATATAAAAAAGAAAAGAAAATGGGTTTGTGTGAGCGCTGTACCTGTCTCTTCTCCTCGGGGGCTTTGAGGAACAACGCATTAATCACTGCGATGGTGTAAGTCTGAATGTCCTGATCCGTCCTGTTCCCAGAGAGGAAAAAAACTAAAACTAAGAGTGGCAATTAAGGGTAAAGCTCACCAAATATTGTTACCATTTACAACAAAAGCATATAGTTACTAAGGTTTGTTAAGCACCAAAAGCTTGATGCCCAGAAGTACATACTCAAACTTTGCTGCATCGGCTATATGGTCAATAATGTGGTATTTTTGTAATTTTGCGATTCTGGCAGTCCCTATATTCTTTCATTATATTGAGAAAAGCAGCATGAACATTCTTCAAAATTGATTAAAGTTGCATTCCACAAAAAAAGCAATAGAAGTTTAAAATGGATAAACAACTGATATTTAAAATGTTTCGCTCAACTTTTTCGTTAAATTGATAACTACATTTGCAAAGAGCTATCAATTGTCCATACCCTTGCAGATGGGGGATGAGCTGGCCAATGGTGATTTCTTGAGCCACCTTCTGGTAGAGATCTTGACTGTTGAGCACCATTGACTCCAGGATGGCTAGAGACCTCTGGAGTACAGCAGTGTCCATGGCAGACTTACACACATAACTGGCAATCTGAGGATGAAGTGAGAGGGGCTTTGATTGGTTAAAAAGATGCACAGAAATCTGGACACTGACTGTTTAAAAGATAGAGATTTGTATTGAGTGTATTAAGATTTTTTTAATACCCATTTTTAATGATCAAATTGTTTTTTCTTCAGAAGCATCAACTCAGTCATAACCCTCTAACATCTGCATGTAAATTGTATGTTCATGTATTATGTTAAAAGCTTTTAAAACATTACAGGGACTACAGAAGCTGTCTGTCACATCTGAACTGGTAAATTTATCTACTAGTCACTTTTACATTGCTGTGTTCATAATCACACTCACTCTTTCATCAAACTTTCAGGAAAAATGTTTTTAAATAAAGACAAAGAGATATCAGAACTCAATGATAGTGACATTATAGTCTTGTGCCCCTAGTGTAGCTCTTTTACAGCTTAAGTCTAGCGTTTTACTTCTGGCATTTGCTTTTAGGCTTCAAAATGCAAGGCTTTGTTAATTATCATGATGAAAAAAAATGTTGGTCACATAACTCATATTCTAAAGGGGACCAGTGTAATGCTAAAGTCCAAGCTCGCCTACAAAAAACACATCATCCCTGCAGCAATTTGATACCATTCATGGAAAGTGCCAGCAACTTCTGAAAAGACTTCCACTGATACCCATGTGGACGCACCTTCTTGATAAAGGCCACAGAGAAGGTGTCCCAGGAGACAATGCCATGGTCCATGAGCTCCACGAAGGCCGTCAGTGTAAAGGAGAGCAGGTCACCAAAGCTAAAAAAGACAAGACAACAGCCACTAGCCACGTCTCTACCGCTCACCTGCACTGAAAGTACAGCTAAGCCTCGGCTTTACAGAGCGATAGCGAGCGAGAAGAATCAAGAACTGGTGCAGCTGAAGAACAGGAGGACATGGAGTCAGTCCAGCGGATGTTCCTGTCCTTCAGAAGAGCAGTGAATGCCAGAGAGATTGGCAGCAGGAGCAGCAGTGGAATTACACTGGCAGAAATGATCAGTGGCATCATGCAGCAGTTTGTTTTTGGGACATTACAGTTATGATGGCTGACCATACTAGGAATATATAGGTTAAATACAACTTAAAGGGATAGTTCACCCAAAAATGAACATTGTGATCATTTAAGCCCTCATACTGCTCCAAACCTGTATGACTTTCATTTGTGGAACAGTGTTATCAAATCAAGTTTTACTGTCATTCTGCTATGTGGAGACATATATAGGAATAAAATGCTGTGCCTAAAGACCACGGTGCTACATAAACACATATAAACCTAAACACAGCTAACCTACTGAAAGAAGTAATCTAACTCAAAATACACTTTACATAAATACAGTAAACATGTAGTGTCAATGAATAGCAATACAGAATTGCAATTTTAGCATTATTTATTATTTTAATATTTGTATTATTACATTTTAGATTGTATTAATACATTTATCATATATACATAATATATTATATTATGTTCTATTTTTTGGTTGTTTTAAATATCACTATACAGCTTTAATTTTCAGCTAATAATTTATAATTATAGTCATTTTAGTACTTCAACTCATTTTATTTCAGTTTATTCTGATGTTTATATTTTATTTCAGTTTTCCATTAACAAAATTATTTGTATTAGTTGTAGTTTTAGCTAACAAGAAGAACACTGGTGAACACAACTCTGTAAAGTATCTCTTTTTATGTTCCACAAAAAGGTCATTACGTTTTGGAACAACAGGGATTAAGTAAATGACAGAATTGAATTTTCATTTTTGGATTAACAGCAAGCTGTGGTTGCACAGAAAATAATTTTGTACCTCAAAAAAAAAAGTAACTGTATTGGGCAAAGAATGTCACTGATGCTGTCGATAATAGGGTCATTTGTATTAAACCTCAATCAAACTCAATTCCTGGAGGGCTACAGCTCTGCAGAGTTTAGCTCCAAATCACACCTGCTTGGAAGTTTCTAGTAATCCTGAAGACCTTGGTTAGCTGGATATGGTGTGTTTGATTAGGGTTGGAGCTAAACTGTGCAGAGCTGTGGCCCTCCAGTAACGGACTTTGAGACCAATGCTTTAAGTAATACGACTTAATTAGAGTAAAACCAGAGTTTTGGGTAAATCAGACCTTAATTAAATCTAGTTAAATCTAGCTAGTGTCTATAAAATCTAATTTACAAATCATCGACATGTGCAACAGCTTTCTAGGTTCAGATTTTTGGCATTAAAATGAATAAGACTGCCCCCCTATCATCACAAATACCTCGCAGTTCATGCATTTTCATTATTTCTCATCATAAAAATACAGGTGGAATGAAACTTACAACGTAACAAAAAATACAAATTTTTGACCAAAAAAAAAACAGTTCAGGCCAAGACTTCTCAAGTTACAAAAAACATAAATAAGAACATAAAAGGCAGAGCCCTGCATATGAAACAGAAAATACTTAATAAAGGTGCCTACATTGAGCTTAGTGTTGAGTATTTGAGGGCTGTTAATACAGCATAAGTTAGACCTCATAATAAAAGACATTAGTTGAACAGCAACTCATAAAATGTACCACTGGGAGCAGGAAGTATTTGCAGCTGGAATTGGGCAAAACCCTATAAATAATTACCATGGTGACATTGAGAGATGATGAAATCTCACAAAGGGATATATAATGTTGAGTAAATGTAATGTAAATTAATTGTGACATGAGTTTAGCTGAGGTCACAGGTTGTTTATGACAACCAATCATTTTAGAGAGATCCTGGGAATCAGGACTTTAAGTTTTGATAAACTTTAAGAGGAATGGTGGGTGTTACAATCATGGAAATGTAAGCACATAAACTTGTCGATAAATGGAAGAAAAAAAAACGTTTCCCAAAGGTTAGTGCAAAGTTCCCCATAAAGCACCAATGTTGCCCAATACCACATGCAAAAGAAAGAAAGATGATTTGGTTACATGGAAATAACATCCAAATAAAACCATAAAATCATCAGGAAAAATGGTAGTGACTGCAGCAGTTGCCAAGTGTTCCCATCGCTTTGATTGGTTTTGAGCACTGAGGCCAGAGCCCGATCATGCAGAGACTCCACACGGAGATTAGAGGGTAAGTGACGGGGGGTTATCCAGCTCGAGGGGAGGGGCTTACCAGGGCTTCATAATCTTCTGCAGTTTCTGATACCGTCTGAAAAGATTTAAAAACTTTGACATCAGGGAGACAGAAACACACAGTCAGGGTCCAAATATTCCTTTCTGAACCCATTATGACAATTACAATAGGAAAATCTGTGGAAAACCCATAGAAACACATAGCTGAACATTAAAAACCCTTTCTGAGAGACAAAAAGCATGCAAAGCAGAACACTGGGAGAAGAAGACTGCAAACACACACACTGTCTTTACACGCATTTAATGCTCAACATGTGCTTAACTCCCTGTGGTGGTTATGAGCAAGTGTGAAGGATTACAAAAGTATCCATTACAAATCATCATGTATTATATTGCATTCATTTTCGACTCAAACGTGGCTCTTGTTTCCCCTCATGGTCCTGTCAGCAGGGCTATAATACATTATGACTCATCATGTTTGGTCATTAAAGCGGAGGCACATTGCCTGTTTGCTGTATCATTTCTGAACCAATGACTTGCACTGTACTTTTAAAACCTATTTTGTCTTTTTTGGGACCATACACTCTCAAAAAAAAAGTTACAAATGTTTTCAATGGGCCGGTTCATTTTCAAAAACTACAAGTATGTACCATTTAGGTACTAATATACATCCTTTAGAGGTAAATAAGGTACAAAAGGTGTACCTTTTGAAAAGATACCACCCCAGTGACAGCTTTTGTACCTTTTTTTTTTTTTTTTTACAGATCGAATGGGCTGTTGATGTAAAAGACTGATACAATTATCACATTTGACGTGTATTGTATTGTTGGGTCTATTTTTTGTGTAATGTTGCTCTTGTTCATATGCTTGCACACTTGTACGTATGCAAGTGGTGCAACTGTAGAAAAAACCACAAAGCCTCATTTCTGAACACAACTGATTATAAAATTGCAGATTTTAAAGTACTGTTATATTAAGTGAAGGACAAGACAGTACTGTAAAAATAAATATATGGTATTATTTAATGCATTTATTCATGGTGTATTCAGAAATCATTCTAAAGTGACGTATCTTAGTATTTTTGTGGAAACTGTTATAGATTTTGTTTTCAAGACTCCTGATTAATAGAAAGTTCAAAATAACAACATTTATTATTTAAACAGAAATATTTTGTAACCTTATAGATGTCCTTGCTGATTAAAAGTATACATTTTTTATGGAAAAAATCTTACTGACCTTACAATTTGAACAGTAATTTATATTTATCTACAAGTGTAGTTTATTGGGAATTGAAGACTCCTATATATATATATATATATAATATATATATATATATATATATATGCAATAGGAAAAATAATGATTAACAATAAATAATACATTATTAAATAATGCTTAACCCTTTTGCTTTTTAAAACACTTTTTATCCACTAGCATTTAATGCTTTGCTTTTCCTTTCTTTACTTAATGTAAACAAACTTTAGTGTTTTCAAATTCCAGTTGGATCTTATCGATCAATTGTGAACATTTTGATTATGTAGTTTTGCTGTTTTGCTGTTTCCCTTTGCTTACAATTATGACCAAAATTCAAATCACAATTTAAACTTGTTTTTCATTGAGTGCTACACTTTTTTTTTACAGTGCTACAGCAGCACATGACCAGTAGAGAGAGCTACTACACCACTAACTCTTCAACCCTCCAGCCGGCAACATTCATGCCCCATGATGTCAGAGTACTTGCTCCATACCCTCGAGTGCCGTCATGCTTAATTATTTTGAATAATCATGGCCTGGTCAGTGGCTAACAGGAATTCACGGCAAGAATGTGAGACAGTGTGTATTTGTGTGCATGTGCGTGTCCACTTGGATTCTTAATGGAATGAAAGGACTGCATAGAAACCCACACATAGGCTCTTTGAGGTCAGGAGCTGTTGACACAGAGCTGCTTCATATAAAACATATTTCCATGGTCAGCTCTCCAGTGTACCGAAATGTTTAAAGACCTCGGCTGGCGGCGCAGAGCTCCGATAAGTAAAAATGCAGCTATTGATTCAGTGAAGTAAAACCAACATCCCAACGACAGCCTAATTTCACTCAACCGGCGAAGCACCAGAGGGAAATCCCTTCTGCTCATGCAAGAAAATGTATGTATTAGGCAATTCAGATAAATATTCTTCCACAAATACGTGAAGTGTGAAAAGAGCCACCGGAGTAGTACGACCTTGACAAATGAAGAAAGGACAGGCATAATTAGGTTAGCATGTAACGGAAAACAAAGGCATGAGTCTTGTGAAGTTCACCAGCTGGAGAAGAAACATTCAGTTTGATAGACAACCTTGTCTTTCCTCAAACAATTTCTTCCCTACAGCGTTTCCTCCTAGCCTCCTTTGTGTTTCTTTAATGCATTATTATTCCTTGACTCAGCCTTCAAATGTGTTTTTCCAGTCCCAGTTTTCTCCCTCCATGTTTCTGTACTGTCTCGCTACTAAAGCGGTTTGTGTCTGCTGGCAGAGCTCGGCCTCCTCATGGGACCGTCCGTATAGGAGTTGAAAAAGCGCCAGCTCAGCAGATAGTCTATCTCCGCTTTAACCTTCAGCTGAGATGGTCAAGCCACACGGCTGCTTTATATCACAGAGGAGACTGGAGGAGGGAGTGAATTGTATACACTTCATTTATTATTAATAGACCTGTGTCTGATATAAAATATCTGCAGTTTATTTGGATGGTGCATCTCTGATGTGATTGAGTTGGAAGGTGCATTGTTTGTGCTGTGATTGCAGCATCAAAAAAACACTACAAAGTGTCCTCAATCACAACATGTGCTCTCAATCACGTTTTAAATCACAACACAACACTGTGGCTCCAAAAACAACAAAGTGTGATCAAACACAACAGCACATGCTGTCAGACACAACATACCACTGGCCTCAAAACAACAACACAACAAAGTGCCTTCAGTGTTGTTTCTGTGAGCATGTTGTGTTTAAGGACATTAAAGGACATCCGTTTCAAGTGTTTAAGGACAGTTGTGTTTCATTGTGTTTGTGGGCCCACTGTTGTGTTTTGACATGATTAAAAGCATGTTTTGTATTTGAGGGCACGTTGTTATTTGTGTTGTGATTGAAGACCTTGCACTTTGTTGATTTTGGTCTGAAGCCACAATGTTGGGTTGTGATTAAGGAGACATTGTGTTGTGTTACATGGCACATTGTGTTGTTTTGTGTTTTAGGGCATTTTATTTGTATTTTATTGATTGATTTATTTTATTGGATGGTGTGATGCTGGGTTGCATTTAAAGGCCATTATGTATTATCGATGCCAAATTGTTGTTGTTGTTCTCTGAGAAAACTACACTACTGTTAAAAAGTTACTCCAGTCTTCAGTGTCAAATAATCCTTCAGAAATAATTTCTTACATTTCTAATTACCAACGTTGAAAACAATTGTCGGAAACTATACATTTTGAAAAAATTATTGATGAATAAATAAATCTTATTGACTGAATGGTAGGTTATGTCTATCTACAAGTTTAGTTTATTGGGATTTGAAGTCTCCTTGAGAGAAATCTGAATAGGTTTCATCACAGAGAAAAGTGCAAGTCACTGGCTGTGTTTTTATTCAGGTTTGAATAGCTTAAGCCCTGCTAAGAGGATGCATAAACGAATGAATATCAAGAGCACTGTAATGGTAACAGAGAGATAGAAGGAAAAGCAGCCAGAGGAACAAACAGTTACTTACACGCCCCCCCTCTGTGCCACTCTCCAAGGGGAATAAACCATCTGTGAAAGAGAAGAGGATGAGCATTAATTTTCAGATATTAGTAAACGAGATACCGTCGAGGTTGATGAACTGTAGTTTTAGAGGATATGTTATTTAAAGGAATTATAATTGTCTTTAAAAAAAAATTATTTTTTTTTCTGAGTGGGGTGAAACAAAGGTGATTTCATAATTACTATATAACTATTTCTGTCTCGTTTTACACTTTATGAATTACTATTTTAAATCAAAAGAGTTGGCGTTGTGAATTCAGATCATGGTTGAAACTTCAGAATTAAACTTTATTTATTTTTTTATTACAACCTATTTATTTCATGCGTTATAAGTATAATATAATTGTTAAAAAAAATTGGATATTTTGGACCAAATAATTATATATGCTTCATGTCCATGCTGGACGACTGGAAGAGAGAAAAAGGAAATACCCCACCTTAATCTGCTCATGCAGCTGCTGGGCCATTAATTTATGAAGGCTGGGAATATTTTGGTGATAAACCTGTTACCATGGCCACAGAAGAGGCGTGTTAATACATTACTCTGACTCTCCACCATCTGAGTGTGAGGTTGATGAACAGATCGTGAAGAGTTGGCATGTAGGAGGTCAGGCCTTTTAGGGCCACAGAAGAGGCGTGTTTTTAATGAGAGTGTGGAAGATTGTCATGTAGGAGGTCACAACTCAAGGAAGAAGGCAAGACTGCACTTCTATAAATTACTGCCTCTCTGAATCCACAATCATTCCCTCATTAGAGAGTATTAATCATGCCAGTGTGTCAGTTATAGTTTTTACACATTGCATTTGTCAATTTTTCATTTAGCATTTTCAATGCGGATGAATAAATATAAACTATTCTCCAAGTTGTACACAAATAAATTAAGTTAGTTTATGTATTATACATTTCTGCATTTACAGTGGCCCCAAAAAGTATTTGGATACTTAAGACACACTTACATGACAATCAAAGATGAATGAATTCATTGTATTTGAGTACCAGTATTATTTTAGCATCGTGACACTATTATAGTTTTCATTCATATTGTGAAAGAGTTTTTACTTTAATATCTTCATTTTTATAATTTAGTTGTGTTTTTGTCCTTTTTATTATTTTTATGTCTACATAGAATAATACAAATGAATGAAAATATTAACAAAAACTATATATGTTTTTTATTACTTTTCATTTCAGTTATTTTAGTAAATCAAGCTAAACTTAATGAAAAATTACAAACAATACTTTGGCAACTACCAAATAAAACTAACTTAAATACCATTTTTTTATGGTTTTCAGTGATCATCTTTTCTGACCACATTCGATCTGATTTAAATGACAAACAAATGACAAAATTATTTACAGATGACAACTGCATTATATGCAAAATATCAAACCAATGACATTAATTAATGGAGAGACTTAAAATTCCAAATACTTTTTGTAACAACTGTAATCTGATTTCCATCTCTTTTCTCTTCAATCTGAACTTCCTTCGATCACCTTAAAAAAGCACCTTGACTGCACTAATGTAACCGAACACAGCATTATAAATATATGCTTCATCATTGACACCTCAGAATTGCTTTCTTCTGTAAAACTATTGAAATTGTACCGAGCACTGATGACTGTTAAATATCAGTGGTGGCTGGTGCAGAACATCACAGGAAGAGAAACAGTCATTGTTGTCATTATGCTAGAGGGGACGGTTTCAAATGTCACAGACATCAGCTTTAAATATCATCATTCCCAAGCCGCAAATTCAGACAGGTCATATGAACAGCAGTTTCTGAATGAAATATTCATTCTAATATAATGTGGCTTCAAAACGACAATACATTTCTATAACAAAGAGCCAATCCGTAACCGGCAGAGAGAAAATAATGACAGCTGGGCACATTTACGCCTTAACAGGTCCCGCAAGAATGTTTCTCAGCTGCTGACACTTTAGGAAGCTTTGGTAATGTAACCTATCACCCCTCACATCTGAAGGATTACAGGCCCCAGCTGGACGGGGCAGGGCTTCAGAGGATAAAAGGCAGGTCCCTCATGCTGACAAAGCCTTTAAAGATGCCAAAAATACATATATATACTCAAATGTGCTACTCACAGCTGACGTAATAAGCCGCAGAATGGAGCCGTTTTTGATGTTGTTGCGATTCTGAATAAGAAAAAAAAAGTTGAAAAGAGGCGTTGTTATGCTGGTATGAGGCATTTATTATTATTATTATTATTGAGCTTAGCAATACAGCTTCTTTTTGAGATTTTGCATTTAACCTTTTCAGTGATGTAGAAGTTTGTTGAGTCAGCATTCTGCAGGGCAAGGGTTTCAGGGTTTGGCAAATTCCACCTAACGAGAGAAAATTCAGACAATCATCAGAGATACCGTTTTACAATCTACATGTTGTTAATAGTAGCAACATTCTTTTGAAACAACAATGTCAACCGGTAGAGATTTTGGACTATTGTCTCTTTCGCAGTTATATGCTCACATGAAGTTGCTGTGCTAAATGGTCACGGAAAATTATTTTTTGCATGTGTTTTTAAGAAGCATTGAGGTTTAAAAACAAGTGATTTTAAACAATCAGCAGTGAAAGAGAACAAATTTCGCTATATTCGCGCTCTGAAGACGTGAAGACGGTGCTCATAGAGCGTGGGAGTATTGAACGGAGTTATTTTTGCCACTTTATAGGCCTTGAATTATTAAAAACACACTTGTATGTGTCAAAATGCCCGTCTTTGCAAGTATCCTTCATAAACACAGTAATTTATGTCAGCTGAGAAATAAAGCACGTGTAACAGTATATTGGATCCGGGCAGCTCTTAAAGTGACAGCAGTCTAATTTGCCTGCTGTGTGTAATTCACGTTAATCAAACAACAAGAGAGAAAATATCTCACTGCTCTTGACTAAATCACTTTTGTAACATTAATAAGAAGAAATTTATATTTAATTTACATAATTATAATATACAGTGTATGCAGCATTTCTTATTTATTTGTAATACTGTAGTTGTTGTTTTTTACTGTAGTCTTAATGCTTGGGATTAGTTTCTTATTATTATTTAATTGCTGATTGTATACTTGTCTTCCGTGAGTTTTTTTATTTAGGCTAGCATTAGGTTGTTTTTGTTTTTTGGGGGTTTTCCGACACTGGTGACAAGAATTATGAAGTTTCTATGGAATCAAAACATTTGATATTATGAAGACCTTATTTAATCAAAAATAACTATATTGTGATATACATTTCATCACTGTGAAATCAAATTACTCATCGTGATTTAAGAGTTTTGGTCATATCACCCACCCCTAGGTAAAATGAAAAGGAAATGCCACTAAAACAGTCAGTTTCCTTCAAATATACATTCATTACATATATACATACATATATTTAACCCCCCTCACCTCCTCACCATATAAAAACACCTCAGATTTGCACAAATCACTATTTTAATATCATAATGGCAAATGTCACTGACACGTGATGAGTTTGCAAGTGTGAATACGTACAAAAAAAAATTGTGAATATAAATGTTTGTTACTTACCCCTCACAGACTTCTTTAATTATGGCCGAGAGAGGCTTTTTCTATGGAAAACAAAACAAAATATTAACAAACAAAAAATATTTTTTCCTCTAGTTTTGGAACTCATATATCTTATTTCTTTACCACTATTAAACACTCTTCATTACCAATAGTTCTGCTGCATTGACATTAGTTTGTACAACTTTTGATCAAACGTTTGGTTGAGTCAAGTAAATAGCAACAAAGAACGAATAAAGAATTTCAGAATAAGAACACATGAAGAACTTCAGGGTGATTTATGCAAGGTTTGTCTCAATAGTTTTAATAGCACATCGTCTTCATCAGTCAGACTCTCACTGCAGGGCCTTCTCTCTCAAATTGTAAAGAAATAGTTCAGCCAAAGAGGAAAATCAAGTCATTATTTATTCACCATGTTTTTCCAAACCCACATTACTTATTCTTCTGTGAAGCGCATAGTTATTAAAGGACTGTTTTTGTGTTGCATTTTCAGATATCAACAGCAGTGCTCATGAAATGTCCTTTTGTCAAGAAAACGGTTTTAAACAACATGAAGCTTAGTAAATACTGACGGAATGTACATTTTTGGGAGAAAACACAAATATGTGCTATTGTAAGATACATCTCTACATGCATGTAGATGCGTATACGGAAGACAAAATCAGCCATAGGCACTGACCTGGTCAATCTCCATAAGTTTAGGAAAGGCCCCCGGCCACTCGATGGCCACCTTCACAATATCCGCTGGGGGCGGCATGGCTGCGCTGATGGAGGATGTGGCCGCTCACTGCTGCCTGGCTCTCATCCAAGCCTGTAGAGGGAGAAAGCTAGGGTTATACTATGCATTATAATTTATTAAACGCATCTCAGTTTATCAAATTTAAATAACATAGCAAGGCAACATAATTTTACCAGTTAATTGAAGTAATATGCTACACATTGCATAGTCCAATCATTCAGTTTTCAAACTACGGTAGTATGAGTTGATTAGATAACAGATGCTGCTGGTTGATCTATATGCTCTATGGGCTCTCTGGTTATCTTTTGCTATCCTTTTTTAGCAAACATCAAATATTTGGTTCAAAAGCATGTTTGCCCTTGAGGTCAGAACTGACGGATGTTATTGTTTGTTGTGATTATGCAAACAAAGTCATTTTATTTGTTGATTTTTAAATATAAAACTTGGTGAATTGATTTATGTGTCTGTACTTTTTGAACATCTCCAGCACATTTTAACAATACCATGATAATACTTATAATAATATAATCTTGATAAGAAATGTTCATACCGTTACATCCCAAGAACAGAGAGCTCTTTCTGTCACTAGATAATTTGCTGCTAATATGCGAGAGCTGACATTGAGGAATTCTTCTGGAAAACCTTAAAAATGCATTTTTGGAAAGCAAAAGAGAGATTCGCTCTGAACAAGAACATTCCTCCTTTGTAACATCTGATACTGGGACAATTTAATTACTGCAGTAAGATCTACACGTGTGTGTCTTTTAAACGCTTCTTTATTCATGTCTGAACTTTGCTTTTAAACTAAAACTACTGAGATCAACTGCCATCAGACAGAATGTATAGCAACTATTCAGCTCAATGTGCTTTTAAGACTAAAATTATTTGCCATAATCTACAAGCTACAACTAACGTTTGCTTTGTCAAAGGATACAAGTTTCTTCTAAGTCAACAGTGTTGTTCTATATAAATCACAGTGTGTGCCAAGTTCGGAGTACAGAGCAGTCATGGGATATGCAAACACAGGTTGTCATATATTAATGTGCTCGTGGTTGTATGTCATAATGACGATAAATTGACATGTTGACAAATTTTAGCATTTTTGCAGTTTAGTTTATATAAACATTCTTGGTGGATTGCTGACTGCAGCTTTGTATTGTGATACAATTCAGCACACTGAACTCTGTATTTCAAAAGAGCGAGGGAAATGTGCTTTTCTATTAGCTGAAAGTTGACTATTTTCTTTTGGCCCATTTCAAACAGCAATAAAGAGCAGCAGAGCAAATGTCTCTCTCTAAAGCACATTAACAAATAAACTCATTTGCACTATAAAGATGGGCTTTTTCTTTATAGCTGTAGTCAAACTAACAGATGTTAATTCCAGCACAATTTTCTTTTAAGTATCTGGCTTGCAATACTTTACTAAAATATAACTTGTGTTATTAATAAGAATAATACTTTTAAAATTGTAATTATCAGAGTTACATTTTAAAGATGAATAACCGTCATAAATCTCATAAAACGCACAATACAATAAATGAGAAAATCCTCTCTAAGAAAAGGTTAGGTGAGCCGATAAAGAGAAAGTGACATCCGCTGAATCCCTGTGTAAATGATTTAACACTCGTGTCACTCGGAAAACTGCGGATCATCTTTGGTCCTTGTGGATAAACCCTGTTGCATATTTAATCCCCCATTCCATAATGCATGGGGATGATTCTTGGAGAGAAAACAAGAACACACACGGCCTGTGAAACAAGCATCCATTCAACCCATTCAAACAAGCTGCCATGTCACTCTGCCATGACTCATCCCATAATAATCTCCACAGACACTACCCAGGCTCTGTTGCTATGGCATCTGCTCCATCAGAGGTTGCAACTTTCGAGGGTGGTTCCCTTGGAAATGTTTAATTTCTCATAAAAAGTTTGCCCGTTGCAGATGGCATGATTTCAAGCTGACAGAAGTCAATACATCTCAGTACCAGGATTTTTGTAAAGCTCTCAGCTGTCGTTCAAATGGACAGAATAGCTGCACATAGTTGTATTTTTTATCCTTTGGTCTTATATGATTTGAGATACTGTAAACATAAATGAAGAGAAAGGAGTTCATTTAAATGACAACTATTTATTATTTATTTATGCATGTATTTATTTATTTTACACAGTGCACAAAATACCCTTTATTGCTCTCTGGCAGCTGAGACTGTATCATCTCATGAACACTAATTTGACCTTCACATTTAATAGTAATAGCAATAATTATAATATTGATACATGACCTTAAAGTTGTGGAAATCAGATGGTAAATTGTGGTTTTAAACCTATCTTTATTTTCAGAACATGATAAATACATGAATAAAACTTGCTACAAGCTGAATACAAACTTGACCGATTTATTCAATCGTAGTAACACAACAGGTTAAGTAAAAATATAATGAATATATAATATAGTGCCTAAATTTAGCAAAATGCTCCTCTCTGGAGCTCACCATCAAGTTTATGGACACTGAATGGCTTTCCTGAGTTGCTTCCAAGCTGTTTTATTGACATCTTTCCAGAGCTAAAACACTGAATGATCTATTACATGAGAAATGATACATATTGGTAAACAGTTTCTTTCAAACATGTTTAATTCTTACTGTAATTAGTAGGGGTGTGCACGAATAGTCGAACATCCGAATATTCGGTCTGTAATTATTATTCCAACAATAAAAACAGTGTTCGAATTTTACTATGTGTTAATTTGCTGGCCGTAAATGCAGGGAATCCATGATACATCCCAAGCAGTTATAACTACATGCACTGGGTGGCGCTGTGGAGCGTGTTAAGTTGATAGTAGTTGATCACAGAACGTCGTCATCTGCCTCACAAAGTTTGGATTTACTTTGATCTAAATGATCTGACAACATTGAATTACTTCTGATCAAATTAATTATTGAAACTAATTTATCATAATATCACCACCACAGTGAGAAATCATGAAATACAAACACAGTCAGCTGAGGAAAGACAGCTGTCCATCACTGCATTCACGACTGCAGGTGAACGCAGCTGTACTCGATTGAGCCGAGAAGAGAGCGCATCTGATAGTGAAACGATCTTGAGACATATATAAGTTCCCTCGAGGGAGAGCGGTTTAACACAAAACGCAAAAAACTGTTAGCACACGTTATCTTTGTCAGCGCGTTCTTATTGTTATCAGACTGAGGGAGAGAAAAAAAATCCCCTGAGCATGTGGATATTATTATTTCTCTCTTAATATGTGAATTAATACGTGAAACAATTTAAACACAATAAATATAGGCTGACTCGAGTATATGTAGCCTACATTCTGTACTGTAACTGGCAGTCTGCTTGATTTTTTTGTTTTTATGTATTTTGTTGTTTACACACGTTTTCAACCAAAATAAAACCTTGCGATATAACGTAACGTTGTTGTAGAACATTGTTGAGTAACGGCTAATCAGAAATCGTGACAAAAACTTGATAATTAAAAATAACGTCTTTCTCATTAAACCTCATTTAAATAAACGAATATTCGAATATTATCTTTTTTTATGAGCCCGAATATTCTAAAGCAAAATTCTTGGAAAATGCCCATCCATAGTAATAAGTAAAGAGGAAGACATGATCGGTTCACATGCCGCTTGAACTGAGGTGGTTACAGCCTACAGCCACATTAAAGAATAAGAGCGTCAAAACCACATCATGTATTGTTTGCATGTCAAGATAAATTAACTGCATTTGAAATCTAGGACTTTGTTTCATAATAAAAGTAACAAAGCACAAAGTTTATTGTGATTATTGAATGGCAGGAGCGCTACAAACAAGGTTTAGTGAAGTTCATGCATCAACAAAGGTTGATTTTGACATTCAAGAAGCCATATCTATGGTGGCCGAGAGAGCTCAACGTGCTGCAACTTCAGAGAACACATGCAAATTAAGGAAACAACTTCCGCAATTGACAACACACACACTGCATTGCTCACAACACAACCAATAAAAGAAGGTGCTGCAAATAAAATTATTTGGTTGTGTTGTGAGCATTTGCAGCGTGTTTCTTTAATGTGTTTGTGTTGTGAGCATTTGCACCATCTGCTGTCAAAATGAGAAAATGTTTTCCCTGATTTGCTGGTGATTTTTCTATTTGCATGTGTTTTCTGAAGTTGCAGCGCGTTGAGCTCTCTCGGCCACCGTACAAATCAGTATTGATAAAAAATGACAAATCAATCGCTAATCCAGTAATAGCATTCATCCACACAGCTGACATGTTTACCTGTGGTAGTTTATCCATGTTGTGTCCCACAAAATTTATTAAATAAATGTAATTAAATGCACTATTTTGTCAACTATTTCGGCCCACCAAACTGTTTTTAGGCTGAAACCAAAAACTAAAGCCTGTTTTGAACTTTTCGGTATATCACTCATTTGCATAGTGCATAAACATTAGGTCAAACATTTAAATCAAACTTTTTTATGCTTTTGGCTTTAACGTTGCTTACTTTTAGATGTGTTCATGAAAGTGCTTTAAGACTGAGAATCGCTCCATGTAATTGTTTTATTTTAATATGTATGCGATTCTACTTGTTTTTTCTAGGTTTCACAGGTTTGGCTGCACTGCAAGAGAATAAAACTCATGCACAAAGCTATTACAACATTCAAGTGGTTTTATTCCACACTGTATGTTGACATAACAGTAGAGCATGAAATGCTGGATATGTGGATACAACCACAAAGCCAGTGGGACACAAGCAACAACCATGTAAGGTGCTTTCACCACGTCTATTAAACTGTTTTTTTCCACTAAAGCATTCATGTCTTGTCCATCAAAAATTCCACAAAACAAAAGAGAATTAAAAGTGAAACAAATTAACATTTTTGATAGACATGGTTTCTTAAACCTACACAATAATGATGTTGAAAGGAACAGAGAAGAAAACAGACAGGGTTTGATTTCTTCAGAGGGCTTAATAGTCATTTAAACAGGCAGGCCTTGAGATGTCTCTGTCTCTCTGATGGAGGCAGGGACACACACAGCATTGCCTGCCCTTCTGTAAAACCCACTGATTTAATCAATCACTCTGGCCTGTGGCCTTGTCCACAACCAGTTTCCTCAAAACATTCAGCCTTCACTGTAGGGCTGGGCGATATGACGATATTATCATGGACATTCAGCCGCAAAAAGACTTTAAATATGAATTCTGCATGTTCTGCTTGTCTCTGTATACGTGACTGGCACAGACGCGCGGTTTTGAATACCACACAAGTTATTAATGAGGTCTGGGTCCAACTGCAGGTAAGACTTTTAACAACAAAAAGGCCAACAAGGCAAAACACAAAACAGATTAGTGAAGGGGATACACAGAACGGCACACAGTGCATGTATCCCAGAATACTAACAACAACTACAAATACACAAATACATCTGATACGAACAGGCAGAGTGGCGGGAGGGAGTTGTATAAGTAGTCTGTGATGATAGGGAACAGCTGAGGGTGTGATGAGTGACAGGTATATGGAGTTTAGGGAAATGAGTCCAGGAGGAATGGAGATGGCGACCTCTGATGGTGAGAGGGAGTAACGCCGGGCCTGGACTCATGACACAATGGAGCTATGAAGACTTAATGAGAGAAGGAATAATTCAATTATTTACACTTGTATCAGTGTTGGGGTATGCATTACAGTAACACGTTTTACGTAATAATATTAACTTATTTCAAGTAACTAGTAAAGTAACGCATTACTTTTTAATTTACAAGTCAAGAAAATATGAGTTTTTCAGTATCTGTGTTGTTCAAAAAATCAACGCCAGTACTTGTTTACCCATTATTGACTGACAAGTCTCTGTCCCCATGTTGGGAAAATTCGGAAGTACAGAGGTGGTGTGGTGACATGATCTTACTGTAGTTCTAGACTAAAGGTAATGTGCATTAATCATCTCACTCGCAAAAATATATTATCATGTAAATTAATTAACACCGTGAAATGCAAACTCGGAATATAATGCAAAGCTGAATAATTGAATATGCTAAATAGCATAAATGTATTTATCCCATTTTATAACCAATGTGTTTGCTGCTGACCTTTGTTGATCCAGTTCAACCTTACTAATAAGCAAATGACTTTAGATAAACTAACAATTGGCTTCGTTGTTTTTATTTTTTGAAAAAGAGTGTTGAACCATCTTCTCCTGCGTTCTACTGAACAGACTGAAATAACTTTTCTTCAGTCTGAGTTTGAATACACTTTTTGGTGTGAAAGGGTTTTACATTGCTATAAATAGAACTTCTTATATTAAAAACAATCAAGCCAAGCATTTTTAAAAAGTAACACAAAGTAAGGTAGCGCATTACTTCAATAAAGTAACTAAGTAACGTAATCAGTTACTTTTCTAGGGAGTAACGCAATATTGTAATGCAGACTTTAAAAAAGAAACTTTCCCCAATGCTGATTATTAATACATGGTGCTTTTAAGTGTTGATATCAACGATGTCATTAGATGATGAATTGAATAGTCACCTCTTGTAGGTTATGATTTAGTCCCATCAGAAAATAATTAATGAGAATTATAAGTTATGCTATTCACTTTCATTTCTAACAGGTTCAACTTAAATCTGACGAACGCATCTGTAATATGTTGTTATAAATAACATTTAAAAAAAACAGGGTTCTTTTGATGGATGTGCATTCTGGCTTCCCATACAGTAAAACAACAGCGATTTAAAAAAGAAAAAAGTGGACAAACCATTAATCTTGTTCAAGGGATGCTGGAATATGAGCATTTATTCCGTCATCACCCGGGTGCTGATAGCGCGCGCATAGAGAAGACCAACAGCAGACATGATATCGGTGTTTAAACTAAACTCGTAAGCTTTGCCAGTTTAAACATTTAAGAGCCAGAGACGCGAGCTCGCATGCAGTGAAAGATTGGCGTGTGCTATCAGAAGTGAGCAAACCCGCGCAAATTAAGCTCCTCTTAAGTTTTGATGTTGAATAACAAATTCACACAAAAATGTCAAAATGGCCTCTTGGTAAGTATCCTAGCACACTGTATGCAAAAAGTTATTGCAAATATGCAATGGTCTTAAATTTGATTACTTTACTCAGGTTTCCTGTACCTAAAAAAATCTATAGACCTACCAAAAAAAACTGCAAAATTGTTATTTGTATCTGTACTCTACTGTATTATTTTGTGCTGTGCTTGCTGTTAGATAGATTATTCTTATTTTCTTTATTTTTATTTGACAGCATAGTTTTTCCCTAAAGATAGCGAAACGTGACTCTAAACCGTGATACAAACCGAACCTTGAAAAAGTTGAAGCCTTCCACCCCTACTAACAAGTAAAGTAAAATATAATGAAGTATATAATCTAATATTTCGCAAAATACTCTTCACTAGACTACATTTCTCTAGCAAATAACAAGCTGTACACACTGATGAATATTGCATGAATATTATAGTAAATGAAATCCTACATGACATTTTGTTTACAAGCTATTTTTATGACGTCTTTCCGTGGTTGAAATGCTAATTGAGCGATTACGAGAAGGGTGAGATGTTGATGTTTATTTCGCATTAAAACTAGTAATAAAGAAAAAGGGGTGATCACGTTCACTCGTTTATACAGCGATCTGTCTCGCCACATAATAACACCAAAATAGCATTATTTTTCAGAATTTCGGAAAACATGGAAAGTATAAGACCCTTACCGAAAATGACAGTGACATACTAATACATAAAGCTTCTTATCACGATTACAGTGACCAAAATGATCACGGTTATCAGTATTATCATGGCATTGTTAAAATGTGCTGGAGATGTTAAAAAAGTACCGACACATAAATCACTTCACCAAGTTTTATATAAAAAAAAATAAAAAATACTTTTGTTTGCATAATCACTAAAACAATAACATTACCAATGATGTTTGGATTTTAAATGACAATTTGACTGACAACAGTCTCATAGCATATTAAATATCTAATGTAAATGTTCAAATACAGCATTGAAAAAGTTTCATAAAAAGGTAAACCTCACATTTCAGCCTTTAAATAAAGAAGTGTTATGTCAAAATAATAAATGATTATATGTATTTTATCTGCTCCATAAATCATTCTAGAAAACTTATCTGAATTGTTTAAATGTGTAGAATCCATATAAGCTTGTTTTTCATCAACCGGTCAAAATTGATACATGCAAATTCGGTCTGTTTTTGGCCAGACAGAAACTGCACACAGGCTGGATGTGAATGTGAGTCTCTGTAAATCCACTCGCTGACAGCAGGTGGCGCTTTATATGGAGAAGCTGAATTACAGCTGATTCCCGTGAACGCAGTGCACAGAGCAGTATTATGATTAAGAACACTTCCTTCAGGTATTACATGGAGCGAAGATGAAAACAAAATGCCAACAATCATTTCTGAAGACAGTCAGACCCTTCAGAGGGACATTCATATAATTAATTCAATCATATATTCATGTGTATAATTCCCTCAGCACTCTTTTAAAACCTCCCAGCTTTCCCGCTCTTTTTTCACTCAAAACAAAACTACTCTGCTGCTGTGCGCATGCAACACTGTAACTGAAAACTGTGCTTTATGCTGGACAGTATTTATTTATTGTGAGTTGTTCAAATCATGGTAATCGAATACGTTTTTTATGATAATTTAAAAATGAAACGGTAATACTAACCATCAGGAATCTTATCATGATTTATCGTCAAACCGGTAATCGTTACATCCCTACATGTACTGTTACACCCCTAATATGTACTACGGTACTACCATGCTTTACGGTTTGTACTATGGCTATAATATGTTACTGGATGTACAAGATGGCAATACCATGTTTTTGGACACATACCATGACAGTACCATGTTTCTGAGCATGTATTGTCATGTTATTGTCATGTTTTAGGTTATGTACAATTGCAATACCATGTTTTAGGACAAGTGCTATATCACTACCATATTTTTGTACACAAAATGACTAGCCTACATCATGTTTTGGGACATACCAATGTAATACCATGTACCATGGTATTCACATGTTTAAGGTCATATACAATTGCAATACCTTGTTTTGGGACATGTAGCAAAGTGTCATGTTTTTAGGGTTACCTTGCAAATAATACGATACATATTGAATATTATCAATTAGCATTATAGTGCAACAGTATCACCAATACCACGATATCGACATCAGATTCTGCACAGATACTCAGTGTACTATGAGACAGTCACAGTACTTTTTAATAAGAGACAAATGATAACAATAACACTAACTGCAGTAATTGCAGGCCACTCGGAAGCATAACTACAAACCAATCAGCCAACACGTTTCATTAGTATTACTCAGAAATGATGTAAACTGCGCGGTAAAATGTAACATATGACCCACAAGAAAACGTACACTGGTACATGATCAAACTAAAAGCCTGTTCATCCTTGCAGCCAAACAGAGACTACCTTTATTAGATGCTGAACATCATGGACGATACAGCATGTGGTTGTCAGAGTGACAGTTCCAGTGCGGTTTAAATGTTAAGACTTCACTCCTGCAGAGAGCACAACACCACCGAGCCGAACAGCTGCAGTCCATCACTTGTGAGAAGAAAGTGAAACAACGCTCAGAAGTTCACACTCTCACCAGGTTTCTCTTCACTGGATTGCCTACGTCCAGTATAGATTTCAAACAAGCCCTCCAGTGATTCATCTGACACCTCTACAAAGGGCCCCAGACCACAGAGGGCCCACACCGGCAGGGGCTACAAAAGGAGCAGCGAGCTTTATCTGCACTGTGAAACAAAGACACGCAAGACAGACGGCTACTGAGTTTTTGCTACTCACTTTCTTTGTCTGAGCGATGCCGGCCGGCTCTCCTTTCTACCCTGCAGGTCTGACCTGTGCCTTGATCCTACAAACCCTTCTAGAGAGACAGAACTGCGGGTCCCATTTTGAGACATGCATACATAGTCAATATCTGGTGGATTTCCATCAGTTGCTATAGTAATGATGTATACGTCAGAATGATGCCAAGAGACATTTTCATACGACGACTGAGTGTAGCGGTCAGTGTGGAGGGAGAGGAGGGGAAATTGGAGATTGGGACTGTGCTCACGTCTATCATGACATCTCGCCTCGGTGCTGAACTCACGAGAGCATGACGAACAACGCGACACATTCATGCATGTATAGTGCAAAACCGCTGACTCACTCACTATTCATAGTGAATGTCACACCATACATAAAGTGTGAGTCAAAATTCAGACACAGCTTCAGACAATACTGCACACTTTGCATGTTACA
The DNA here is from genome assembly GCA_027422405.1 of Ptychobarbus kaznakovi. NCBI lineage: Eukaryota > Metazoa > Chordata > Actinopteri > Cypriniformes > Cyprinidae > Ptychobarbus > Ptychobarbus kaznakovi. The sequence goes on from JAPDDN010000269.1 coordinate 91,619, forward strand.
CAAGGACCATATCAAATTATTTGAGATTTTAATAATAATAATAATAGCAACAATAATAATTTAAAAAAGTACAATTTGTAAAATTATTTTAAAATATTTATTTTAATTATAATAAATATTAATAACTAAGAATAATACATTATTAATAATAATAAAATATGTATGATAATTGTAGTATGAATCATGTAATTATAAAATACCAATATAAAATAATAGTTATTTTAAATATTTTAGTTATATCAATAATGATAATAAAATACTACTACTAATAATAATAGTAATTATTATCATTATTAGTTTATTATATTGATGATAATAAATATTAATAACTAAACAGAATAAACAATTAATAACAAAATATTTATGTTAATTATATCATTGATAATATAAGAACAACAATAATATAAAATAGTTCATTTAAATATTAGCAAAAATGAATAAACATTTGTATTAGTAATTACTGGAATTCATGTTTTTTGTTGTTTGTCTGAATGAGAGAATGAATGAGAATGAGCTTTATGAATGACATAAATGGTTTAGAGGGGCATTTGTAAAAATGTAAGAATAGTAAAATGGGATGAGTTTTGAACATTTTACACTACCATTACAAAATGTACTGTAGTACTACTGTAGAGTAAAGATATCATGTATTAATTTTCTGTACTTTGACATATTCCATGATACTGAATGATTACAATATTCCGATTCTAAAACAAATGGCATTACCTTGTTTTTCAGTGTAATCTCTGTTTGGGAAACAGTGAGATCTGAACATCAGCAAAGAATATACAACAGACATTTTAACTTCAAATCAACAAACTCTCCTCTCCTAACCACTTTCAGGTGTTGCAGCGGACGCCTAGAGTCAAAAACAAGCCCTCTATTTCTCATACAGTAACCAGGATATCCTGTCAAATTACTCACACAGCTAAGCAACAGTTTCCACATCTCTAGCTCCTCGCTTTTGCATCTCACTAGTACCTAACAAGGAAACTGCACCTTCTAGAAAAAAATACCCTATTAAAAGGTAAACTGATTAAAGTCACAATGTTAAAGCAAGCATCCACCAACAAAAAACTGAATCAAATATGCATCTATTTAGTAAACAGCACAGTACAGTGTGGAAATGTCACTCAGTTAAAAACATTGCAGATGAAATCTAAATTCCATTTCATTTCAAAGCACTTTCAAGTGTCTAGGTCAATACAGATTATCTTGCCTGCTCAACTGAGACACCTCAAAGAAGCAAACAGACCGAACAAAAACTTTCAGCAATCTATTTAGGTTTCCGAAAAGACAAATGCAGCCTGGTTCACAGATAGATCTGTAGTGATATGTTAGGGGTCGCAGAGTTAACCCCAGGGGCTAAAGCAACACCCTGAGCGGCCCGGACTCATCCACAAGCATAAAGAAACTTACCCGGAAACCTCCGCAACTAGCAGCTGCTCAAACAAGTTGATGTTCCTGCTCTTTAAGCCTCAGCAGTGCAGTGTGTTGCTTCTCCACATAGAATCATCATCAACGAAAGACTTCAAAATCAAGACTATGCCCATATTTATCACATAACGTATAACGCTGGCTTTCTTAACCAGCGAGAAAGACCAGAGAGATAAAGAAAGAGAGGTGAAAGAGGTGGAGGAAGTAGGCGTTCATCACGAGAAGAGGAAACTGCTGGGCCACAGTTACACGAAAAGGCGGCAAATTTCAAAGACGCAACGTAACAGAAGACGTGAGGAAACAGACCCATAGGCTCCTTGCTCGGCTTATCTGAGCGTGTTGAACAATAACAGGAAATATGGAGACGCACGGATCGCTTGAGATAAAGCGATGATTTGGTGCATGTAGGTTATTTAGAAGACAAATTGTAAAAATAAATCTGTGGTGATTAGGTCACAGGAAGTAGCTTTCAAGACACACGCATGTCTGTACAAGACAAAGAAATTGATAAAGATGTTACATAAAGTTAATGAAACCTATTTTATGATTATTACGATTTTTTTACAGTAACAAACTAATTTCCATTATTAATTTTCATTGATGCATTGTAAAGAATTTGTGACAAATCCCTTTAATACAGTAATGACAACAATCCTAAGCCAACTTTTCCCACCAAAGAAATGAAATAAAAAAGTCTCAATAAATTCAACTCCAAACAATAATTTATGCTGTATGTACTAATTAAAACATTATAATAATTATGCATTAAAGTAGTAAACCAAGATCTGGTCCTAAAAAAAAGAAAATAGTTCTAAAAACAGGTTTTATTTTTAGACGTAAAAATAAAAAACTGAAATAAAATATAGAAATTAAATGCGAATGTGAAATCATGAGATTCATCTTAAAACTAATCCTAAAACCAAAGTCAGAAAGGCTTCAGTAACTTTAAATGTCACCAAACAAATTAAAACTTATTTAAAAAAATCATAAAATAAAAAGTGTCCAGATCATCCAGAGGGTCCTGCAAGACTGTCTTACAGATACGAGGATCCTTATTCATACCCATATAAAACAAAAATGGGCTCCATTTCACACTCAGCTGGGCCTTTCATGAACACTTGATTAGTACAAATAAACATGAATGCAGTCCACTTCAGGGTAAAACATTTTTATCTTTTAAATAATTCCTTTGATTTCTCAGAAGTCCCACTTCCGCTGCAAAACACATGCAGCCCACATAAACAAAGTTGACACTAGACTGACACTGACTCACAGTGCCATGGTAACAAATGTAGAAAACAACCCATGGAGCGGAAAAATAACATGCTCCGTTTATGACTAGCTGGGCAGAATGACATTCCCGGAAACTGATGCCTGGTGCAACACACAAATAGCACTAATGATCAGTGTGCTAATTGTCACAAGGGCACATTTTAAAGGATGAAAAAAGGAAACGAGCACAAGAGCTGCTGATTACAGCATGGGCCGGCCACTCTCATTTCCCATATCTGCTCAACCTCTCACAGTTTTGAGGAGCAGACTTGGACGTCTCCGATGCACCAGCAGCAGCTGGGTCGCAAACTCAAGAGCTGCTAACATCTCATTCCCCATTAAAGGTTCAGGGGGATGATGGCTAAATTGACGGAGCATATGTTGGTTCCTCCCATTGTGGGCTCCTAGGGGCCAGCCGGGCCTGCTCTCACAGCTGTTGAGGTGGCTCTGGGTTCCCTCCAGCTACGAATAGAAATCAGTGGAGAGCTGGTCAATAAAAAATGTTGGGTCTGGCCTAGATTCATGCGTGGTCGTGTGCATCAAACCAGCGCTGTTTAGACTGACTGGTAAAATTGGTCAAAGTCTTTGAGACCAGCTGGAGAGAAAAAGAGACAAATGAGGAGAAAGAAAAAGATCCACACATTTTTCCAGAAAATGAGCACATCTAAAATTAAACAGTAACCTTCTTTTGGGGCCTTTACTGTGATAAATGAATGGCAGCTCCACTTGCAACAATACAAAGTGCAACATGTTCAGATGCTCTCTATTCAAAGAATAGTTCACTTTAAACACGTCATATCAATTCGTTTACTCACCCTAAGGCTATGTTCACAATTGGCGTCTTTTTTGAAGCTGACGGCGTCTATTTTACATTATAATCCTATGGAGTAAACAGTGTTTTCAAAAAAGTCCTGAGTGCTTTTTCAAACGCCACCGCCGGCGTCTTAGTGGTTGAACCGTAATTTTATGAAGCTTTTCTAATTTGTGTTCCAAAGATGAACAAAGGTCTTACATGTTTGGAATGACATGAGTAAGTAAGGGTAATTAATGACATAATTTTCCTTTTGGGTGAACCCTTGAAAATAGCCTATGACTTATAGAACACAGATAAACTATACAGTATACCGTCACAGTCCAGTATGTTATTGTCTTCATGTTTGATCAGTCCAAGCACTTCAATATTCGTTTTATTCAGTTACAGCAAAAGCTGGATAACTCTGTGCATATTAGGGATTTCCTGTAACGTGACATCACATTTCTGTATGAGGTACCTCTAGCAACAAGAACATACATTACATGAGTTTACAGAGCTCGATAATGTCCACTCCAATGATACTTCTATCAAAAGAAATTTGAAGTAGACATATGATAATCCATGTTTTATTATTTTTTTTTTTTCACGTGCTTTCAGATGGAGCAGCATTTACTACACAGACCCGTAGTTCACTAAGAAGCTACACAAACAGCTTTCATTATCTCAAATGATTTCTTTGATTTTGTCAGTGAACTACAGCTCTGTGTAGTAAATACTGCTCCGTCTGAAAGCATGTGATGGAGATTTACTACTCATCACAAAACCGGCTTTACTGACAAGATGCACATGACAATCGCATTCGATGAATCGTGCAGCCCTACTCTGACGTGCCAAGCCATCAGAACCAAACCGAACAACGTTGTTAAAAAAACATTGTATTTACTGAACTGGGGACTGTACTGTTGCATCCATAATACAGAGAGCATCCAATGAAAAAGTATACTGAAACTGAGGAGAACCAAATAGTGGAAACTCCAAAGACTAGCCATATTAACATTAGCATCAGGTAAAATGATTGTCTAGATTTCTCTGCTCAGAGTTTAGAAAACCAGTACCATCCAAATAGGGTTCATATTCCACTGTGGAATATATTTAAGTCACAAGCACACAAGCTTCTTATCTCACCTCAAAACAAGTTTCTCCTGACTGGAGAAACAAACACAGCTGACCTAGAAGTAATGTTCCTGTCTAGGTGGTCGAGGAGCCAGCTGTCTCCTTGGAGATGCATGTGTGATGTGCTGTGGTCCAATTAGTCCTTTATTTTTTTTAGTACCTACACGCTGTACTGCCTCTGACAAACCTGATTAAGTCACCCAATCCAGCCCTAGGAGTTAGTTTGCCAAAAGCAGACACGGACTGGTGGTACTTGTGAGCAGAGCTGCCAACCACCTTTGCGCATGGAAACCTTGGTCTGGATTAATCTATTTCACTGCTTCCAAAAAAGCTATTAAATATTTTTTTGCTTTGTCAAAAATTTATTGGAAATCATTTTTGCACACAAACACATATCCAAAGATCTGTTTTGATATACATCAGATTCACATTCAAATACATTCAGATGGTTTTAATTGCTTAAAAAGATTACTTTTTGTAACAATCTAATATACAGTACAAGTGAAAATAGAGCTATTAAAAATAGATGTACACTGCTGCAAGACTATATAAGATCTGTGCGTTTTTCCCTTATTAAAACCAGTAAAATCAATCTGCAGTTTTTCTTTAAAAAATAAAATTTCCATTCCAGGGTTATATTAACACAGTGATATCAAAAAGCTCACTAAAACAGTATTCTGTAAATAGGATGAAATGCTTTTTCTCAAGTGTAATATTTGAGGAAAGATTCATTATAATTAACTTGATCACTGAGAGAATGACTAATGTCTAAATGTAATGCAGCACAAGCCGAGTTTGGTCACAGTGACATGTATTTGGCAGGTGAAGTGGTTTGTTTTCAGGTCTAAGAGTGTCTTAAGTGTCTTCACTGTTACGAAAGAGTTTGCAGATGCAAGACAAGAGATGGAGGTGGGGAGAGCACTATTCAGTCACTGGCTGCGTGACCTTCTGCTCACAAGCTCCTCAACACAGTAGGTAACACTCCAAACAGGTCAGACCCATGACAGCCTTCAAACAAGAGACACTGTTACCACACTCCCTCACTGAGAGAAGGGAAAACACCCAGAACTCTACCTGCACACTCAAACAACTTTCTTACAAACCACTTGCACTGCAAAAAAGCATGAATGAGTATGACTAAAAAACAGGGCAACCAATAATGTATTCTGTTGAAACTGATGATAAAGTACTTTTCAACTGATAGATAAACAAAAAATAAAAATACAATACCATTAAAAAATTTGGGGCCGGTTAGATTTTAAAATGTTTTTGAAAGAAATAGCTTGTGCTCACCAAGGCTGCATTTACCATTTAGAAAAAAAAATGCTATAAAAAACAACATAGTGAAATATTATTATTACCATTTAAAACAACCGTTTCTTGATAATATTTTATTAAATGTAATTTATTCCCATGAAGGCAAACATTACTTCAGATGATCCTTCAGAAATCATTCCAATATGCAGATTTTTGGCTCATGAAACATTTCTTATTATTATCAATCTCAGAAACAGCTGTGCTGCTTCTTCATATTTTTGTGGAAACTGTGCATTTTATTTTTCAGGATACTTTAATTGAAATAATGCAAAGTATTTAGGGGGAATTAATTACAAATGTCCATCGTCTCTACTAGTGTCTTTATTTTAATGGAATAAATTGCTGAATAAAATTATTAATTTCTTACTGATTCCAGACTTTTGAACCATACTGAAATGAAAATAGCAAATTCAATCTGAACCGAAAAGTTACATTTTGTCGCCGCAAATAGCCTCGTGGGCAGCAGGCGCCGACATCAACGCCGATGCGCATCAGCACAAGAAAAAAAGTCTAGTAACTAGACAATCTAGAATGATCATTTAAATAAACCGTAGAAAGTTGATTCTTTTGTGAATTATAGTTTCCTCAAAAATAGCTTTAGAGCATTAAGATGAACCACTTCTGGTAAGTCACTTTGCGCACACATGCCAATGCACACAAACACTAAAAATCACCATGTTGACCAGCTCCCACCCCCTACACCACATCCCACAAAGTGAACTGGAACATTGAAGTACTCTTAAATCAACCCTCACCTCCTTACACTTGGTTTCTCAGGCTAAATTAAAACTAATTAGTAAATGATGGGATGGGATGAAAGAAATTCAAGCAATTTCCTCAAACATCACCACAAGATCCTGGCCAGTGCAGCTCTTGGATCTGCTAGACAGGCATCGCAGAGAGGATGTAGAGGCATCCAGCAGTCAGAGATGACAGAGAAGCAGCTCGCAACATCAGCTACTAATTCAACATCAACACCACTGCATCTCATAACACTGACTGCAAGTGAAGCAAAGTACACAACCGCCAGAGCCAGATATCACACCAAACTAAATTACATTGGTTTGCACCGGGACACCGGGAGCAACATGACAGCAGTATCATGCAATAATAATTATTAGTATTATTATTATCCTGTCACTTTTTAATAATTATTTTTCACTTTAATATTTATACTAAATTCATAGAATAAATCATATTAGTATTTATTCACTATATTCACATATTGTTAATTAATAATTATTATTAATAAATAACAACAACAACAATGAACATTTACTAACAGTTTTTGCTATAATTATTATTATTATTATAATAACAATATCCCGTCACTTGAATAATTATGCACTTTAACATTTGTACTTAATTATAAGACCATTTATATACAGAATATAACTAATATTAGTATTTATTTATTATATACACACACATTATTGTTAATTTTTTAATAATAATAATAATTTGAGTAATTTTGCACTACTTAAATATTTATGCTTTAATTATACAAAATAGAATAATCAGTATTAGTATTTATACATTATATAAACACGTTGTTGTTGTTATTAATAATAATAATTATCAACAACATTATTATTATTTTGGAATACTACTAATAATATTAATATCCTGTCACTTTTGAATAATTATTATACACTAACATTTGTACTTAATTATGACAATTTATATTTCGAATAATTAATATTAGTATTTATTCATTATATACACATGTTGTTGTTGTTAATAATAACAATAATCACATTTTTTGTAATTATTATGCACCATTTTAATATTTCTACTCAATTATACTTAATTTATATATAGAATTAATTATTTTATATACAGAAATTAACCTAATATATATTATTCTAAACCTATATTGATGTCTAAATAAAAAAAGAAAACATTTTTTTTTAATCAATTTATCCATATTTTGGGGCAAGTTCTTCTAAAGAAGCATTTAGAATTCAGGTCTTCTATAAAAGTTAGAACCACTCAATTTTACTCCCATGATCCCATCATATACTCACTGTCAATCTCTTATAATAATCTTGATGTAATCTTTAGATAGCAATACTATAACTATAATCAAATTATTTCAAATATAAACCATTTTTAATCTATGTATGAAACTCTGAAGATGTAACCAAAAAGCAATACAAGTCCTATAGCTTTTATAATCTTTGATACATTAGTACAAGGAAACTAAACAAAACTTTCAGGGTTAATGGAGTACAATCAACGAGCACGTCTCATGAATGAGTTCTGTTCTCAGAAAGAGGAACAGCCCCTGGGTGAATCCATGCTGAAAATGTGCTGCTGACCTCTGGCTGTTGTAGGCATCACACAATGGTAGCTTCTGACCGTTTGACACCAGCCCTGACGGACAGACTCTGTTTGGGGAACCATGGGAACCGTGTTGATGTGTACAGTCTCTCAGATGAAGATGGCCTCAGGCTGAGGAGATGGAAGAGGTGTGGGTCTCTCCAGGGAGAAGCACAAAACCTTTATTTAGCAGGCTGTGGCACAGGCGAAGTGTTACAACCGCTGATGAATGTTAAACGCAGGCGATGCGATACGCTGCCCTCAGGAGCACTCACCATAGAGTGGGATGGAGTGGGCAGCATTGTTCATAAACTGTTCTTTCAGAAATAGTGAGCGCTATATAAAGTACTGAATTACACAAACACGTGGTTATGAAACATGCTCTTCAATGAAAAACAAGCATTAGATAATCAAAGGAAAGAAGAGCTTGTTCAACAACGCATCTCATCTTTCATAACAATAAACTAAATAGCAGCATGTACCATATTACAACCATTATATTATATTATATTCCAAACGTTTAGGGTGGTAATATTTTTCAATATATTATTTTAAAATCAAAAGTTTTATTTCAGCAAGGATGCATTAAATATTGTTACAAATATTTATATTTCAAATAAATGCTGTTCTTTCTATTCAAAAATCCTGAAGAGAATTCTAAAAATATTACGCACAACCGTTTTCATCCTTGGTAATAATTATGAATTTTTCTTGAACTCAATCAGCCTACTAGAATGATTTCTGAAGGATTATGACACTGAAGCCTGGAATAATGATGCCAGGAATAAATTATAAATTAAAATATATGAAAATAGTAAAGTTATTTTAATAATATTTCACAATATTACAGTTTTTGTTTTTACTCAAATAAATGTAGCATAAAAGATCCTTTAAAAACATAAACAATCTAATTGACCTAACTTTTAAACAATAGGGTATATTAAATTATACTACATTAGAATAATTATGATACAAAATTACCATTAAAAGTGTCAAACAATGAAATATTCAACATTTGAAGGGTTTTCTTACAGGGTCTATATTCAAAAGAGCTCACCCACAAATGTCTATGAGGATGCAAGTGAGGCATCATTAATGTCTACAGCACAAACTGTGGGATAATTACACAACAAAGTTTATTCCTCAGGGTTCAGAGTTTTTTCAAATAGCGACAGAATTAATAACAGTATTAGTGATGCTTGCTGGTGAAAATGTAACTAATATATGAATAATTTAGCAAGATGATCTAACAGTCATTAGGGCCGTGTTTACACTGGCAGAAAAAATCAGATTTTTTTGCCCACATCTGACACAGATTGGAATTTGATGCATGCGTGTAAACACAAAAATCTGCACGAGATCCGATTATTTCGCATCCGATCTGAGCAGTTTCCAAATGTGGTTTTAAATCAGATACATATCCGATATCTGGACATCCGACCTACGTCTAAACACACATATACGATTCTCCACACAATTCCCAATGCGAGGGTGACATGTTTGCTCAAAGATTTTGAATGGCTTTTTAATGCCGGTGTGCTGTATGCGCTCACCTATAAAGAGATTCCATCTCAATAAAATGCAAGAAACTGCACATTCAGGAGTTGGCTTTCAACCCCCGCCCCGTGAATTTTGAAAATATAGCTAAAATACAGAAACAACAAGTAGAAGCTGCATTATATTTCTCAGCAATGAGGTGATTACTTAGCAGTTTTTGTAATTAAACCAACAAGCTTGTTCACAATGCTTCACAATCACTAGCTCCCTCGCACGTGGGTGCATACATTCGTGTTTTTGTTTTTTCTCTCTCTCTCTCTCTCTCTCTCTCTCAAATTAATTTCAATAAATATAATCTTTATTTCACAAAAGAATTATAACGAGCACATATAAAATAGTCTAACAAATTAAAATTACTGTTATTTTCCAGTCATTCAGTCAGATTTTGTGCTGCAAAACATCCATGACAGCCGTTGTCCATGCTGGCAAATAATAATGGCCATTCGACGTGAATTATATAAGTCATTTTAATAGCATGGTCATTTAAAACCCGAGGGTCTACCATGTGCATAGTGATCACTGCGGACAATCCTTTTGGGCAGGAATTAATGTAAACCCAGATATTGGATACCAGTCGTGTCTAAAGTGAACATAAACAGACGGACCAAAAAAATGGATATGGTCAAAAGATTGGATTTGTGCATTAAGACTTTCAGTGTAAACGCAGCCTAGGAATCACAGGAGAGGCATATTTCTTATCATCTGCATTGCATGTGGACAGTTCCCAGAACAGGCATCCAAAACACAATATGTAAGATTAAACAATTTAGGAAGTAAAACAAGACTTCTTTCCATGTTGGTTTTATGTTAACTTGCAAAAAAAAGGGAAGTGGAAGAACTTGTTTCCCCTGGCATATAAATAATTGGGAGGATGGATTCACCATAAGTCAAGGCTCTGTTCGTGTCTGTCGAGGTGGGTCATGATGACAACCTTCTATTCAAAATTCCCTTTTCCGAATTCCAACAATTGTCAGAAACATGCCTGAAAATGATGCCTCAGGCCAGCAGATAACCACAGCCGGCCTTGAGATCATATGAGCACAATGAGAGTGACTGTTGAGGACAAACCCAATCCATAGACTGGAGACAAGATAATATCAGGACATGTTTCAACATGAAATTCATTCATTCACACTGGAACGACAGCTACACAGCAAACTAGTGTGGAACTGGATCTAGGAAAAGGTCTGAGCGAACACAATGCTAGAGCGATACACCTTTCGTCACTTTTACAAGAAAACCACACTACCAGAAACCAGACTAATCCAGTCTTCTACAAACAGAAACTGTTCCTATGACTTATCCTGATGTTTCCAGTAAATGTGCGTTGAAGACTGACAAAGAAGAGAAGAATTGTTGAATAATAAATTCTCGTAGCTTCATAACATTATGGACTATTAGTCACATGGACTATTTTAATGATGTCCTCACAACCTTTCTGGGCCTTATAACATTTCAGTTGCATTGCTGTCTATACAGGGTCAAAAAGCTCTTGGATTTCATCAAAAATATCTTAAATTGTGTTCCAAAATCAACAAAGGTCTCTCGGGCTTGGAACGACATAAGGGTGAGTAATTAATGACAGATTTGTCTTTTTTTGGACGAACTATCCCTTTAAATCAGTCTGGATCATCTACAGTTGTTTTTGCATATTAAGCCGGCACACAAGAACGTTTGTACAGATTCTAAAAAACAAAATAAAAAACGTTCATTACTTCATTTCAGGATTTGTCATCATCATTACTCCCATTTTATCAAAGCACTCCTCTCTTTTCCACTAATCGGAGGTTTCACTGAGCTCAGACGTGTCTGTCAGAGCAGGGATGCAGTGATACACACCTGAGAAGCATCTCTAAACGACTCTAGATTACTCTACTCAGAAGATGATGAGAATCCTGCTTCGAGCAGCCAGCGTAATATACAGCCAGATGAGATGTGATTTCAGGACACGGAGTCACAGACAACATGAAAATAAACAGCAGTTGGACCAGCTCCATTTCACACGGGATCATTCCATGAATAATCAGTCATGCGACGTAAAGATTAATGGCATCCGTCAGTCTGCTAATGGTGATGTGGGGGTTCCCAGGCTCTGGGCTGGAGGGGTCTGTAAGCATGCATACTTGACATCTGTAGGCTGAATATACTGTGAGTGAGTATTAATGAGGCCACTTACTTTCCTATTGTGATTCTACAGTATTCTGACAACTAAAAACCTGAAGATCCAGTTTAGTTTGAAGTCTTTGTAGGGCCAATACAGTTCTGTCCTGAGCTTTGTCAACAGATTCAAGCCTAATTACATTCAGCTGTCAGTGTTTTGTTTTCTATTCACGCAACACTGGTCATCTCCAGCTTAGGTAATGGAAACATGTTCCTGCAGCTATTGAATCAATTAAAATATTATAAATAACTTCTGAAGAATCATGCAGGAAGAGCTCCTCCATTCAAACAAGGACTTTATGAGAGCAAATCTGAGAGAGCTTTGGTGAGAACTAAGTGAAATTACTGCAAAACTTAATTTCTTGCTAGAAATGAAACCAACATTAAAGAAGTTGGTCAAAAGCCTACATTTACATACAAACGGACAACCAACCGCAACTTTCAGATGCCATTTTTATTTTTAGCTCAACTGTCACAAAAGGGAATGCACAGGATTGTGGGATGTCAAGCAAAGGGTACATCTATGCTGGCTTCAAAAATCAATCCGATGAAGGCATCACAGTAGACAGGAAGTGAAGCTAACATTGTATTTGAGCATGCTCTGATGCCTTCCTGCTCTGGAATGCATTTTTTAGCTTATGTACGCAGCCATTATGTCAGGGTTTTGCGTTGTCATTGCTAAGGTGTACAGAGTGATTTTTAACACATCACTTAAGGTCATTGCACACTCAGTCCGAAATTTTCGTGTGCATTTTTCGTATTCGTTATCCTAAAAATTAATCATTCACAGAAACCTTGCACACTGAGTCCGATGCATATTAATTAATCAGTTGTGAAAAAATTCACAAAACAGTACTCAATGGAGTCTTCAAGCAGTGGGGACGATTTTGTTGTCCTGTCACTTCTTAAAAAGAGAAAAAAATAAAATAAATATTGGGTCCATCCAATCCTGAGATATAGAGAGGAGTGGATGAACCTAACAATCGCCATTCTGGATTTTAGCGTTCGCTTGAATGGTGGCTCTGAATTGTCAAAACACCTCAAAATGCTTTTGCACACAAAAAGTATTTTCGTAGCTTCATAAATTTAACGTTGAACCACTGATGTCACATGGACAATTTTAATGACATCTTATACCTTTCTGGGTCTTGAACGAGTTCTATGCAAAGTGGTCTCTCAAAGTTTCAGCTCTCAGATTTCATGTGAAGAAACGAAGGTCTTAGGTTTGAAACATGAGGTTCTGCTAGAATTAATGAGGGCTAGTAATTAATGACAGAATTTTCCTAAACATTTTCCTAAAATTGATAAAAACTCAAACAAATTATAATAAAAGCCAATAAAAAAAATGACAAAAAGCACCAAACAAAAATTACTAAGACTAAAACTACATTTATAATAAAAAATTCATGTTAAATCAATTTTAATAAATATTATACCACCCAAAAATAGTTTTTAGTGTTTTTAAGTGTAGTTGCTAAGGGTTTTACAGTAGTCTGTTGCTGTGCTGTTTCTAAGGTGTTTGGGTGGTTGCTCGGTGGTTATTTGCTGGCCTGGTTTTAAATTTCAATTCTCTACTCACTTATTGTCCCTATACTGGTTCTTTCAACCGTCCAATCACTTAGAAAATAAACACACCTTTTCTCCACAAGCTACACATTTTTTGTATTATGCATGCATGCGACACAAACATTGCAAGATAAGTTCACAGCTACAAGTTTAGTATAGAGAGTCGTATGTTTGTTCAAAACCCTCAATACTCAGTAAACCTATAACAGTGATTCTTGCCTTAGCAAGCACCGCTAATAACACACATGCAGATCTAGCAGGGATAAGTCTGCAAACCCAAAAAGGCCACTATGACAAAGCAAATTACATACTATAAACTCACAGGGGTTACGTTTCTACCCATTTTAAGCCAGCAATTCTAGATCTTGACCGAGCACTGAAAATATAGAGCAACATGTCACCGCAATCCCTGATGGGTTAATTTATCCTGAATCGAGTCTGGAACATTCCGTGATTGATTTGATGTTATTTTTACGTGTCCCACTTCAAGGAACTGGTTCAAATACACGGTCCATTTAAGTACAGAAAAAGTCTTCGAGAAACGAGACTCGCTCTGTAAAACTACAAGGCTTAACCCGACAATTTGACAGAAATTTTCCGCTACTATCCCGCCATTAGTGGAAAATATTCTTGAGAGCAATGAAAATAAACTCTCAGAGTTGCACAAACAAAGTGTTTGAGGGTCAAAAGCAATGCTTTAACCTGCACTGAGCCTTGACTGACTGGATTTTCTGAAGATCTCAGGCCTGAATAACTATCATTCAGCGGCAGTAAAGTTTAAGCTTTCATACCAAGCATTATATATACATAATTATCCCAAGCACTGTAATTTGGGCAATAATAGCGTGCTATGGAAACACTGCGCGCTGTGGGAGTGCTGGAATAGATTATTGTCTGCTGGGCCTTCTAACCTTCAAAGCATCTTCCCTGTAGAGTGCAGCCGTTCTGTAGAGTCGCCAGGCTGTTCCTGGACCTGAGGTACCAATGAACGGCTGTAGTCTTAAATGATCCGGTCGGTGCCAGGCGGAGGGGAGGGGAACAAAGAAACACTGTGCTTAACACACACACAAAGCCAGCTGTCCCTTGCTCCTCCCAAAACCCCAGCTGTATCTGGTCTTTCACCAACCATCCCCCCCATCATCATGGGCCGAGACCAAACACAGCCCTTTCTACGGTCCATTTTCCGGATCTTTTCCTCAGTCAAATCGCCTTCACTGGAAACGCCCATCGCAATGCCAGCCTTCATTATGTGTGTGTGTGCCCACACACGCTTTCATCTTTGGGCCTCAGCCCTACTCTACCCATTCATTGGGGTTTGCTTTGGGCTGTTATCCTTCATGGTGGTACCATTTGCATCTCTCAGGACGACCTTCAATTGATGTACATCTATTATAGGCATGGCGACCTTTTTTTCTTGTTGTTTGATTTTGGGAAAATGACAAATAAGACTGTCCATGAAATATAGTTTAAAACATGCTTCAAGTTAAAACTGTCATGTGGTGTAACGACATCGAGAAAAAAGTACATATACACTTTTTCTTGACACCTTTCCTTATTTTTATAAACCTATTTAAATGTATTTTTCAAAAAAAATTTTTTTCACAAATATTATAAAACTACTTGATAAATATCAATTGTTTTTGGTCAGTCGTACATGACATTTTACTATATGATTTAACCCTTACTTGTCAAAATGTATCATCTGAAGTGACTTCACAAAGTTTATCTATAATATCATTTCCAGTTTAGTATTTCTTTTTCAGCATGTTTCTGCATGTTAGTTACACCATATGACAAAGTAAAAAAAAAAATGTAGATATATATATTAATATGTAGAGAAGCAGATGTTGTTAAAGTATTACAGTAACAATAAAAAACTATGCAAGGTTCTTCTAAGAATCTTATTCTTTTAATGAGACTTTTTTTCTTCATGCTATCAGGACAGTTGTGACAATTGTTTCTGTAAATGTAAATAAAGCTAAAATGAAATATACATATGAAAAACTTAAACTTAAAAACCTAAATGAAAATTTTAAATGTCTTCACAATTAACTGAGAAAATATATAAAAATAAAATAAATACTGAAAGTAAAACTTATAATAAATTAATGATTTCTTAAATGATTAAAAAAATAAAAATACAAAAGCACAGAACTTGAATTAAACAATTAAATTAAAAACATAAAAACAAAAAACAAAAATAGTAATTAAAAAAACAATAAATATACACATATAACAAATGAACAGTGATTTTATCACCCTGACACTTTTTACTTAAAAAAAATACTAACAAATGAATTTAATGTAGAAAATAAAAACATGCTCATCATAGAAGAGGTTTATTCCAATCATTATAAGTGTGAATTGTACATTTTTTATGCATCTTAGAAGAAATTTACCATCCAGACAAAAAGGGGAATCATGTAATTGACACTGATCCAGCTGGTGTTGTGTGACTCACTTTTTTTTTTAGATGAACCAGAAAAATTTAAACATGCATCATAAAATGACCTTACTCTGTCTGCCTGAAGATTCTCTCATTACACAATTGTTCATATTAGATAGGCATTCTCAGAGTCCATGGAAAGAGTAATAACCCTCTTGAATGTCATTACTATGCGATCAAACAGGAAAGAACATAATACTCATCGCTGGAAAAACATTCTACACGTCCGTTATAGCAGGAAACAGAGGAGCGTGCGCTGTAGGCGGCACAGGAAGCAGCTCACCTGACTCTCTACTTAGATTTCCTCTCTGTTGAGAACGGATGTTCGTTCAGCTTTTTTCAGAAACAGTGGTCTAACAGGACTCCAGTTCAATCATGTAAACAAAAAACTGCAACAATAAAAGCCTCAGGTGACTGTTGAAATAAATATTGGCCTGTATTGATATATTTAATAATAGATTCATAATTCAAGATCTAATTTTTATTTTATACTTTTGTTTTATTTTTATGTTGTTTTGTTCTATTTTGACACTGGACAGAGTTAGATTTCTACAACAGTGCACACACACACACACACACACACACACACACACACACAGGGGTCAGACACTGTGACAATGTCTACAGCAGGTGGTCAGCAGGCAGATGCACCGTCTGCCCGAGTTCATAGCAGCCTGACAGAGACTTAAACAAATGGATAGACACAGAAGAGTGAGAAGAAACAGCAGAACTGTAGTGAAGAGAACATCCTAGCAGAACAGTAGCACAGGTCAACCATGTTTTCAGAGGAGACATTCCAGCACCTCAAATAACGAAGCTTCTCCCAGCAGCCTATTGTGTCTGAAGCTTTAGGCCCTGCAGAGGGTTACATATGGCCAACTTCTGCAAATATGCATATCTTCTTCACAAGCCCCAGATTTTGATCAGTATGACAGTTATTTCAAGAGACACAACTTCACAAGCTCTAGTGCAATTAGAAAAGTCATGTTATCGCTGAGCTGAAACTCTAGACATGTTATGAAGCACTATAGGGAGTGGTTTATTACAGACACCAGCTTTATCCTCGCATACGGGTGGCACTAGACACCCACCAGCAGTTCACAGATGCATGCATTCTGAGAAGAGTCATTATTGTCTACATCTGCACCGGCGGTGAAACAGCTGATGGCAGCTCACTCAGGCGGGTCTGAGGTAAGACACCAGTGACTACTGTCACAACATTCGTGGGAGCATCGATGTGATGAGAAGATGGCTCGATTTGAGAAAGGGGTAAAGATTTTAGTAGATAAAAAAAAAAAACACTGCGTGGATTTTTATCATTATAGGGTGGTTGTGTACACACACTGCCAACACACAATTCATTTCAAACAACTTGTAAAAGTGCATGTAGCATTATATGACCCATTTAAGCTAAGTTAATTGGGCAATGAGCCTAACATGTTCTTGTTCAACAGATGCATAGATTGCATAATTCTTTAGATAAAAGCTTTTTGTTTCATTGAATTACAGATCACACTGGAATAGTGATACTTTTCACACTTTAGTGATACACCAAAGCTAATGAAAATCCCAAATGTTAATCAAAAAGGTTCTTCCATCTGTAAAACACTCTGTAAATGTAACTGTATTTATCCTGTAGTGCGCACTCATCACTTTCTGCAGTGATACTGCTTCATTTGTTTACACTGCTGTTTACTGCTGCACATTCACCATCACACTGTAAAAGGGGCTCATCATCTCTGATACGCACTCCAACAGTGAATACAATTCCTTGCTAGCACATTACAGTCTCCTAGATCTTTATCCACAAAAGCTTTTAAAGTCAAAACCAGACAGCGATGAAAATTCAGTCCCACCGCATGCGTCTACCCTCCTCAAATTGCAACCAAATACAATCAAAAAGATTTGTGTTTCACCAGAACCAAATGCAGCCTGATACTGTCACTAAAGACACCGGCTGTGCCTGTATATATTTAAAGGCTGTGCCTTTTGTGACAGCATCAGGCTGCATGTGGTTCTAGTGAAACACAAATCTTTTTGATGAATCATCCGTCTTTCAATGAAACCTTGTGAAGGATAAAAGAGCAATGTACAGTCCATCCACTGGTATCATATAGCGCATGTCTGACACACCCAGCATAAATATCTCTGCTGAGGCTTGATGTAATTAGTCGTAATGATGCTCATCAACAGGAAGAAAGCCAAAACGGAGGAGCAGTGTTTTCCTCTTTATGCAAACAAACATTCTTGGAAAGGCATGCGACGCTGTTAGACCTCACTGAACCTGAGAGAGAACAAGAGACAGACACAAAGACAAAGAAACCTAGTGCTCTCATGTCAGCTTTTACAGCTCTTAGCATCCTGTCCAGACTTTCACTTCCTCTTCCTCTCATCCTTACGTCCTACATTTACATGGTCAATGAAACATAGAAATGTACTCTTTTGTTTAATGGTTTTATGTTGGTTTTGATAGTTTTTTATAGCATTTTAAATATTTATTTTTTAAATAAAATCACCTACAGCTCAACCTGGCAAAGACTGAGCTTCTTGTCTTCCCTGCCACTCCAACTCTACAGCATGACTTCACGATTCAGTTAGGTTCATCAACAATTACCCCATCAGCTTCGGTCAGAAATCTTGGTGTAATCTTTGATGACCAGCTTACCTTCAAAGAGCACATTGCAAAGACTGCTCGATCTTGCAGGTTTGCACAACACAACATCAGAAAGATCAGGCCCTTTCTGACAGAGCATGCTGCACAACTTCTTGTCCAGGCCCTTGTCATTTCTAGGCTGGACTACTGCAATGCTCTTCTGGCTGGACTTCCATCAAACACAATCAAACCTCTACAAATGATTCAGAATGCAGCGGCACGACTGGTCTTCAACGAGCCCAAAAGAGCCCATGTTACACCTCTCTTTGTCTCCTTGCACTGGCTACCAGTTGCAGCTCGCATCCAGTTCAAGACACTGATGCTTGCATATAGAACAATCACAGGCTCAGCACCCACCTACTTCCACTCACTATTACGAATCTACATCCCCTCCAGAAGTCTGAGATCTGCTAGTGAGCGACGCCTCGTGGTACCATCACAGAGAGGCTCAAAATCACTCTCCAGAACATTCTCGTTCACCGTTCCTGGCTGGTGGAATGATCTTCCCACCCCTTTCCGGAACGCTGGATCCCTGTCAATCTTCAAGCAACAACTGAAAACTCGTCAAAAAAAATAATAAATAATTTTTCTCTTTATCTTTCTCTCATTCTCTTGCTAGCTTGTACTTATTTGAACAATGCCTGAGACTTGGTGTTACGAGCACTTCCTCTGTCTGTTTGCCTCTTCAAGATGAATCGCTTTATGTATTCCCCAATTATAAGTCGCTTTGGATAAAAGTGTCTGCAAAATGACTAAATGAAAATGTAAATCATTAAAAGTTAATTGAGTCAATGCTGGTAATCAATCATATGCAAACAAAATATACTTGTGGTATTAAAAAATAATTATATTTGTATGTATATGTAAATATTTAATTTATTTTTAAATTAATTTCAATTATTTTATAAAATTATTATAAAAATTATTAATGCTGTGATAATGTTTCCTCTGAAAATATTTCAAAACTCAATTTCAAAATCAATTAAAAATTAAGTACATTCTTAGCATTTTGAATATGTCAGTGTACAGATCTTAATCATTATTTGCAAATATATTTAAATATTTATATTTAATATTAATATATTTGTTAATACATGTACATTTAATCTCAATGTAATTTATTATTTATTAATATATTACTATTTTATATTCATATTAATATATTTTATATATTACATTTAATTTTAATATTTAATTTATATTTAAAGTAAATGTACAGATTTATATTTATATATGTATTATCTTTTAACGTTGCATGTCAATATTTAATGTATCATGTATTCATATTTTATATGAATATCTTTATTATATTTAATTTAATGTTAATATTTAATTGATCTAAAATTGTTTTTTATCATATTAACACATTTGTGTCAATATTTCATTTATTTTTATGCATATTTTATATTTTTACAGTTTAACAGCACAGCGGTTTTAGGGGTTTAACCTAAAAAAAAAATATATATATATACATTAAAAACATTCATCAGCATAGGAGAGGTTTACGTCATTGTATTTTTGAACGGCAAAAAAAAACGATCATGTCATTAACCAATTTCTCTCAAAAACAGTTACTCAGCTAACTAACCCATTTTAAAAACACGACGTTTTGCTCTTGACCTGCATCTCTCTTCTATTCTCTCTGACTCATACTGAGCTCACGCTCTGACCTGAAGCAAAACACCACAGATGATGCTGCAGGTCTGTATGTGTTTACAGAGAGCCAGTGAATCAGCACTCCAGCAAACACAGCCAATCCAACGGCTCACAACAGGAACGAGACGAATCTTAACCCAAGATGAAGTCCTAGAAAAGTGGATCAAGATGTGGGCCATTAGTGCCCAACTTTAAAACTGCAGGATCCACGTGGAGAGGATCAAATTGGATTTGTGTTGATCTCTACACATGCTCCAACACTGTTAATACGGCCTTCCCAGACCTCTTGCTCTTTTAATGGCCTAAGTCTTGGCTAAGTGACGAGATGGCATGATAACAGCATCAGGATGCAGTCTGACACGCTCGCCAGAGAGTTAGAGAGCGAGCCGCCACATGTGACGGCCTTCCAAGAGAGAAAGTTTTTACTGCGAGCGCACAGCTGGGGCGATCGTAAGCGTGCAGCTGCGGTGACCTGAGGCTCACAAAGACTATCTGTGCCTGCTCAGAGACGATAGACTGTGCCAAATCAGTACCAGCAAGACCAGTTCAACCAAATGTTGGTAAATACAAACAACGCCGCAGGATCACTGGCTTCCCGAGAGCACAGGTGCGAGGAAAAGCTTCAAATCCCGCCTAGCGTCACTGGCACAGTCCAGAAATGACGCCCAACCCAGTTACAGAGGAGGTTTAGACAAAAGTAAAACCAAACACAAGACACTGGACCCATTTGAACAAAAACAAATCTTTCCGACCTTGTTTTAGTCCCACATTGATATTCATCATCCAACGCAAGGGAAGTAATAGAGCAGCTTCAACCCAATGAAACTACAACAGCATCACAGATTCTCTTTACGCTTCCACTGGCACTTATTAAGCGGCGTTAACACCTTCATTTAAACCTGTCTGCATCTGTAATTAATGTATTGCCAGAAGCAGTAATTACATGCGCTGCAACACTATCCACTAAACCAGGAAATTGATCTTGGCAGGCTTTGCTGGAGGGATGGGGTGTTGATGTCCATCAGATGATATCTGGAGCCATAAGAAACAATAGCAATCTGGTTTAATGCAGTGGAAGAGATATCGTCATGCTGGAAAAATAATACATATTGCAGTGGAAGATCAACATTTTTACAAAAAGAGAAATGCTGTATTATGAGTGCATTTGAAATGTGTACACATGTTTGGGGTCAGTCATTTTCCTTTAAGAGATTAATTAATGCATGGACATTCAATTTGATAAAAAGCTATGTTTTTAAGGTTACGAATAAATACATTTGTAAATAAATTGTTATTTTGAAGTTTCTAATCATCAAAGAATATTTCAATGCTTAGGATTTCTGTCACACTGAAGACTGGAGTAATGATGCTGAAAATTACATTAGGCAAATCACAGAAATACAGCACATTTAAAAATGCATATTATTGAAATACAAAACAGTTATTTAAAATTGTAATAATATTTTCTTTCAAAAACTATTAAACATTGTAATCACCAAACATTTGAATATAGGCCTAGTTTATATCTGCTAAACATACTGCCAACATTTACACTAGCAAATAAAGCTTACAGAAATGGATTAAAAAGAGCAATAGTTTCTCTATGTGACCACACTGGAGCTGCACTGGAAGAAGATGAAGCCAAATATCCTCACTCTTATTTTGGTGGCAAGACAGATAAGAGAAGACAGCGATGAACACATCAGACAGCAGTTAAGAATCCCCCTTGAGTAAGTGAGTTTAGATGTGAGATAAGGGGGCTGGGTGGTGAGAAAGAGATAAAGTGAGGAAGAAGGGAGGAACATGAAACACACACAGAGAGAGAAAGAGAGAGACTTGCAGTCACTTGCAGTCAAGAACTCATAAATTGGCACGGTTGCACTCAGAGGTGAGAGACTGAGAAACTGCAGAAAGTAATTTATATATACATGCCGCACATGTGCAGAATTTCAATGAGCAGTTCACACAGCAACTTCTTAAACTTCCGACTCTCTTAGAAAACTAATCTGATCTCAGTTACTGCCTCCACCACACACAGAACATTATAAACTCCCTGACATCAACTCAGAACTGAAGACAATGAAAAGCAGAAGCTTTTCTTACTTTGCAGAAGCATTTTTCTTACTAAAAATGCCTCCCTCATGAGTTTAGCATGATGCAAAAACTTTAAAGAGAGGAAAAGCAACTGAAAGTAGTGCACACATTCAACAAATCACGGTGGTCTAGCAGTACAAGCTCTGATATTGTGTCAAGGTGATCATTTGGGCTTTATGGGTTCGAGTCCGGCTTGCAACACTTACTATTTACTATTACGCTCTACTCTCTGTCAATCCTGTCCTATTTCTCACTTTCTATATAATAAAAAATAACACAG
Source organism: Ptychobarbus kaznakovi (assembly GCA_027422405.1). Classification (NCBI taxonomy): domain Eukaryota; kingdom Metazoa; phylum Chordata; class Actinopteri; order Cypriniformes; family Cyprinidae; genus Ptychobarbus; species Ptychobarbus kaznakovi. The sequence goes on from JAPDDN010000269.1 coordinate 114,306, forward strand.
CGGCACCCAAAAGAAAGCAAAATGTGCATTTGACATTAATGTTGTGCTGTGACTCAATTATTTCTGACCCAGAAAACATTGTACATGCCGCTAAAATGCACTGGACACGCTTACATCTCAAGAACAACAGCGCATGCATGTGATCTTAAGGACCAATTGGACAAGACGCTGAGCTCACACTTGCCTCCAGACACAAAAGTGACTCAACGACATGAGGATAAGAGAAACGGACTGCCGCTGCAACAAAACACATTCTCATCTGGACTCTACAAGACCAGCATGCATCTGAACTACAAAGTCAAGGAAATGTATGCATGAAAAAAGATGAAGACTTTGAGCTTCTGATAGTTTTTCGAATGAAAAGGAACAAACTATTTCCTTCCCAGAGGGCATGGAAGTTTCTACTACTTACAGATGTTATTTCTTCCTCAATTTTGACACACGTTCAGAGCTATTATGATATAAACCACCATATATACAAACAATATATTGGTGTATCAAGAATTCTCTCAAATAAGGCTGCACCAAGTAATTGGTATAATTGATGATAGCAACACATGTCAGATTGTCAGTTGTATGGGCATGTCAGTGACATCAATAAATACAATTTAACTGAAATAACATCTATAGTGCATGAGCACCACCCTCCTAAAATTAAGTACTTTAATTTGAATAAAATAAATACAGGAATTTTATATAAAGGTTTGACACATCAAAAATTGGAAAATTATATTCCACTAAAGTTGGATAAAAAATAAAGATTTAAAAAATACTTTTCAAAGTTCTACATAAAATAAAGAGTACTATATATAATTTACAAGAAAATATTATTTCAATATTTCTACTTCAAAATGTCATATTTAATTCAACACGTTACTTGACGTTTCAATGTAACTATTTGTGCAATTTACTAGCAATTTCAGAGTTAAACATTTTTCTAAATAAATCCTTCACCATTTTTTTCAGTGTAGAACACAATGTATCAAAAAATCATAAAACTGTCCAATACATTAACAGTTACTGAATGCTAATATTTTAAAAGCGGTTTTATTCCACATTTGTTTATTGCTGTCATACAGTGTTTTTGTTTGATACGTTTTCTTTGTATAACTGCCTATTTTTGTACGAGTCATTTTAATAGAACAAAGGCCATACATAACTTTCTCTCATACATTTAGATTTAGCATATAATTGCATAATTTCATTCAACTGGGGGAAAACAAAACAGTAGCCTTCTTTATTCCATTAATCGAAACGACTATCGATTATCAGAACTAAGATCCGTATTTAAAGATACATTGTACCTTTAAATATACCATCTGTTGTAGTTTACTCACGGTTCATCCGTGTCATTTGTGTGTCCGTGGAACAGAAAAGGCGATGTTAGGCACTAGGCGAAAGACTGACAGATTCAGTCACCATTCACTTGCATTGCATCGTTTAGCCTACAATGAAAGTAAATGGTGACTGAGAATGTCATTCTGTCTCACATCTCCTTTTGAAGAAAGTAATTGATTCGTGTTTGTAACGACATGAGTGCGCGTAATATACATAATAATAACGTCATAAGAGCAAACGATGACAGATTTGGGGTGAGGGACTTTATTTCACGCAGTCACAGCCAAAAAAGCCCACGAGGATCTTCCATTAAATAAATAAAAATCGTATTACGAGCAAAATAAGTTTCAAATGACAGAAAATATATTGCTTTTCTATTTCACTGTCTTTCATATAAAGACAATAGGGAAGTCATTGTGCAGAAGTCTATCTAATTTACCATTCTCCGTTTAACACTGTTGAACAGGGTCCACAGTAAAATGAAACCACTGATGTTTGCGACACTCTTTTGACCTCACTGTCTCACTCAAGTTTGAAGTGGAATAAAACACGCATGAAGTGAAGCACAGTCAGTCATGCGCTGGGCTCTGTCAAACTCTCCACCCGCTGCAATCCGTCTGTCCGCGCTCAATAGAGGGGCTATTCATGACTGTCTTACAACTGCACACTGCAGCGCTTAAACTTCTCTCAGCGAGGATGAAGCCGCGCGAACTGACGTGGGATCGCACCGACACCAGGTCAACATCAGGCGAATCGGCAACGGAGATTAAATCGTACGAACCTGAAGCGGCGATGCGACTGTCCTCCTTCCAGGGATTGATGTTTGAGAGTTTGTTGCAGCCGCACGATCCCTCCCTTTCTCTAGCGCACTAGATAGATAGTGCTGATGTTGTTTTCACTTCCTCTTTCCTCCTCCTCCCGGCTCGTGATTGGCTCCGCCGCTTCAGGAATCCACCAATCACAGCACAGTAAATCCGATCATTCAATAGACGGATAAAAGCGCATCAGGGGGTTTTCTCTAGTCTAGTTGTTATCTTAAATGTGATGTTTTTGCTTCTTGATATAAAATATGTGCTGGCAATTTTTTTAATATATAGTAAAGAAGAGATATAGGGACTTCCAACGTTAAAATTGATCTGACTGTAACACTTCTTTATATATTTCAACATTGCTACATTTGCGACCGTGGACCACAAAACCAGTCATAATGGACATTTTTTTTAAACTGAGATTTATACATCATCTGAAAGCTGAATAAATAAGCTTTTCATTGATGTATAGTTTGTCAGGATAGGACAATATTTGGCCAAGATACAACTAGCCTTTTTGAAAATCTGGAATCTGAGGGTGCAAAAAATCTTAATATTGAGAAAATCACCTTTAAAGTTGCCCAAATTAAGTCCTTAGCAATGAATATTACTCATCAAAAATGAGTTTTTGATATATTTACAGTAGGAAATGTACAAAATATGATCTGATGTAACATGATCTTTACTTAATATCCTAATGAGTTTTGGCATCAAAGAAAATTCAATCATTTTGATTCATAACATGTATTTTTGGCTATTGCTACAATTATACCCCAACGATTTAAGACTGGTTTTGTGCTCAGGGTCACATTTTAGGTTTTAACAGATCATCAGAAAAGTAGAAAATAGATTGAGGAATGTCTGGTAAATTCCTGTAAATATTGAATAATTCATGATTTTCTGTCACTGTGAATCAAACATCCAACATGACTGACATGGTTCACAGAAAACTTAAATAAAATCTTTCTATGTGTCTTTCACTCTTAATTTAATCATCAATAAATGAATTAAGCTTCATAGTTTATGCAGGGTTTATCATCTACTGAGAATGAATGATTAATTTTTGTTGTTACAGGAGTACATAAAATATTTAATTAAGCATTTTTCAAAGACTTGAATGAACTCCAGCAAGTCTTTGTCTAGAAGAAGAAGAAAATAGGATTAAACCAGAAAATCATTGCCTGGCCATTAGTCTTCAGGGCATATTTGGCATTTTGTAAATAACTGTCCATCAGACCTCAACATCCTCACAGTGTCCACCACAGCGATAGATTATCTGTCCCACACAAGGAGATGTATTAACCATCCCATGCTGACATCATTTGCTTACTCCATTTTGATGATTAGAGAGGATGCAATTCAATGAAGTAAATGTCTAGGATTTAGCTAAGCGAAGCACATGATGTGAAATATTATGTAAACCAAAATCCAGTCTACGTGCACTGTCACTGCGCGATGTTACCTTTAGTTCGTCTCTATATAAAAACCATTATGCAAATACACATCATGGGTCAGCCTCTGCTTCAGCTCTTCACTGAATGCTGTGACATGCTTCAGATTTTTCTTTGAACTGTGTGAAATGATGAACAACCCTAGTTCTTTAGGAAATGAAACTGCTGAAAACCAACACCATGCTCTGCATCACAAAAAATGCTCTGATGATTAAATCAAAATACTATTTGTGGTCATGATCCCGATGCAACACACACATGTATATAGAGCTGGGTATTAACTTTCTATTTTTTTATCAGTTTGGTATGAGATCATCCTATTTAAATCAATTTGATAAACAACTTACACAAAAAGTCATCTAAAAGTAATCAAATAGTCTGATTACCTAAAATCTGGAATCTGTAATTTCCGAGTAATCTACCCAGCTCTCTGTGTGTGTGTTTATATATATATATATATATGAAGAGTTCATTTGCAAAAACAGATAACATTTAAAATTTTAACTATTTTCAATAATCATGGTTTTTAATTTGTGCATTCAATAATCATGAATTTTTAATTTGTGCATTCCAATGAGTTGGGTTATTTTGATTAGGTAAACAAATAACTACAAAATACAGCTAACACAAAACACAGTAACATGGGTTATTTTGATTAGGTAAACAAATAACTACAAAATACAGATTTTTGTAAAAACTAACACAAAACACAGTTTTTGCAACATAACATTATATATATATATATACATACAGATTTTTGTATCTAAAACAGTTATTTTTGTGTGTGTGTGTAAATAAACTTTTTATAAATATATATATACATACAGTATATCTACGTTTTGTAGCTCTGTGTGTGTGTGCATTATATATAGTGTTTTGTAATTTATTTTATAACACATTTTATACATATTGTTGCCGACAAAACTGTTGCTGGAATTTTCACAATTAAGCTTCAAATTACACTTCTTTAGCAAATCAAAATTTTAAATAGTGATTTAACAAAGCATAGAGCGGAACAGTGGGGAACTCATTTGTGAGATTCACGGCTTGTCAGATAAAAAGGGAACATGTCACATACACAGGTTTCTAATGACACTGGCCAGATCAGAACAAAGAGAGGAACTAAAAAGGAAACTTGACAAACCAGTTTTTATTACCAGTACAATCCCATTCTGAAGATGAGAGCGAGCTAACAACTTCATAGACCGTCATAGACTGCATTAAATAGCTATTTTATTGAAATGAATATTTGTGAATTCATAGTTTTCTTGTCTTTTAAAAAAGCATACATTTAAACAGCCTCTAATTGAAGCAGCGTTGTAAAGAGCTCTTTGATGATGTGATGCATATTTATCTTGATACAAAATGGTACATGTACTCCGACAACCGCGGGATTTCAGCGATGAGAGACGAGATCAAAGCAAAAGCATCTTCTCCCCTCTCGATATGCCTCTCTCGTGATGTGAATGATGTGTAAACCATTGTCAGCCATTCAAGAGGTGCTAATTGCTTATGTACCGCGGCCAGATGCAGAAGCCCCAAACTTCCATGGAAATAGAGGATATGAATTCACACATGTAATTTGAGTTGAAGAACCTATAAACGGCCAGATCCTTTTAAAAAATATATCAGATTACCATAAAAAGAAGCTGCAAAGGCTAAAAAGCCATAGTCATTGATTTATTTTGATGACACTTATGGACATTACCGTTCACGACAGCAGATGGTATGTTTTATAAGCTCTCATCAGTTATTTTCACAATGACACATTCACAAAATGTAAATCAACATACATTCAGAAAACGTTCTACAAACACGTTAACAGTCTGATAAGGACCAGCTATAGGAAATCTGATAGAGATGCACATAACCTAAGCATTGCAATGCGACAGAGGAGATTAAATGCATTCGTGCATTATTAAGCAGATCTGAAGATGGCCTGGGGAACTGATGGGAAGTCTCCTGTGTATATTTGATAGGGCTGACGCACCACTGCAGACCTCATGAGCTTCTATGCTGAGCACAAAGACACCCAGACCAACGGCCTTGTTTCAATCTGTATCTGAGTCATCGCTAGCCTTGGCCTTGTGCTGCTTCTTTTTCTTCTTGTGTTTCTTCTTTTCTTTCTTCCTCTTCTCTTTTTTCTTCTTCTTCTTCCGGGAGTGATTGGGGGAGGCAGAGGAAGATGAGGTGGAGTCAGAGTCAGAGGTGGTGTCTTGAAGAAGCTGTTTCAACTGCTGGATCCTACAGTGAGGTGAAAAGACATAATAAAATAATATTCCAGGCATAATATTGTAATGGGTTTACAAGAAAGAGAAAATTAAACAATAGTTAATGGATCTCTTTATAGAAAACAACACGGAACATGAAAAAAACACATCTTTAAAATAGTCCCATTTCAGATAAATAAGTAGAGATAACTAATAATATAAATTATGGTTTATACCAAATACTAAACAGCAATACTAAAACAAATATGTTTTGTTAAAAAAATGTATGTGTATTTCTATTATCATTCAACTATTATATATACACTGACCAAAATTATAAATGCAACACTTTTGTTTTTGCCCCCATTTTTCATGAGCTGAACTCAAAGATCTAATACTTTTTCTATGTACACAAAAGGCTGATTTCTCTCAAATATTGTTCACAAATCTGTGTTAGTGAGCACTTTGCCGAGATAATCCATCTACCTCACAGGTGTGGCATATCAAGATGCTGATTAGACAGTATGATTATTGCACAGGTGTGCCTTAGACAGGTCACAATAAAAGGCCACTCTAAAATGTGCAGTTTTATCACACAGCACAATGCTACAGATGTTGCAAGTTTTGAGGGAGCGTGCAATTGGCATGCTGACTGCAGGAATGTCCACCTGAGCTGTTGCCCGTGAATTGAACGTTCATTTCTCTACCATAAGCCGTCTACAAAGGCGTTTCAGAGAATTTAGACCACGTGTAACCACACCAGCCCAGGACCTCCACATCCAGCATCTTCACCTCCAAGATCGTCTGAGACCAGCCACCCGGACAGCTGCTGCAACAATCGGTTTGCATAACCAAAGAATTTCTGCACAAACTGTCAGAAACCGTCTCAGGGACGGTTCATCTGCATGCTCGTTGTCCTAATCGGGGTCTCGACCTGACTGCAGTTCGTCATCGTAACAGACTTGAGTGGGCAAATTCGATGGCGATGGCCATCACATTCACATTCGATGGCGTCTGGCACTTTGGAGAGGTGTTCTCTTCACGGATGAATCCCGGTTTTCACTGTACAGGGCAGATGCCAGACAGCGTGTATGGCATCGTGTGGGTGAGCGGTTTGCTGATGTCAACGTTGTGGATCGAGTGGCCCATAGTGGTTATGGTATGGGCAGGTGTACATCACATACCGTGACGACATCCTGAGGCCCATTGTTGTGCCATTCATCCATGACCATCACCTCATGTTGCAGCATGATAATGCACGGCCCCATGTTGCAAGGATCTGTACAAAATTCCTGGAAGCTGAAAACATCCCAGATCTTGTATAGCCAGCATACTCACCGGACATGTCACCCATTGAGCATGTTTGGGATGCTCTGGATCGGCGTAATACGACAGCGTGTTCCAGTTCCTGCCAATATCAGCAACTTCGCACAGCCATTGAAGAGGAGTGGACCAACATTCCACAGGCCACAATCAACATTCCTGATCAACTCTATGAAAACATCCCAGTGTGTGAGGCAAATGTTGCACTGTGTGAGGCAAATGGTTGGTCACACCAGATACTGACCCCCCCCATACAGTAGAACTGCACATTTAGAGTGGCCTTTTATTGTGGCCAGCCTATGGCTCACCGGATCTGTGCAATAATCATGCTGTCTAATCAGCATTTTGATATGCCGCACCTGTGAGGTGATGAAATATCTCGGCAAAGGAGAAGTGCTCACTAACACAGATTTAGACAGGATGCTGTGAACAATATTTGAGAGAAATCGGCCTTTTGTGTACATAGAAAAAGTATTAATCTTTGAATTCAGCGTCATGAAAAATGGGGACAAAAACAAAAGTGTTGCGTTTATAATTTGGTCAGTGTAATATATATAATATTATATTATATACAGGTGCATCTCAATAAATTAGAATGTCGTGGAAAAGTTAATTTCCAGTAATTCAACTCAAATTGTGAAACTCGTGTATTAAATAAATTCAATGCACACAGACTGAAGAGTTTAAGTCTTTGGTTCTTTTAATTGTGAGTGATTTTGGCTCACATTTAACAAAAACCCACCAATTCACTATCTCAACAAATTAGAATATGGTGACATGCCAATCAGGCTAATCAACTCAACAACACTGATCAAAGGTTTCCTGAGCTTTCAAAATGGTCTCTCAGTTTGTTGCACTGTGTGAGGCAACACAATCATGGGGAAGACTGCTGATCATGACAGTTGTCCAGAAGACAATCATTGACACCCTTCACAAAGGAGGTAAGCCACAAACATTCATTGCCAAAGAAGCTGGCTGTTCACAGAGTGCTGTATCCAAGCATGTTAACAGAAAGTTGAGTGGAAGGAAAAAGTGTGGAAGAAAAAGATGCACAACCAACCGAGAGAACCGCAGCCTTATGAGGATTGTCAAGCAAAATTGATTCAAGAATTTGGATGAACTTCACAAGGAATGGACTGAGGCTGGGGTCAAGGCATCAAGAGCCACCACACACAGACGGGTCAAGGAATTTGGCTACAGTTGTCGTCAGAGGCGTCTTACCTGGGCTAAGAGAAGAAGAACTGACTGTTGCCCAGTGGTCCAAAGTCCTCTTTTCAGATGAGAGCAAGTTTTGTATTTCATTTGGAAACCAAGGTCCTAGAGTCTGGAGGAAGGGTGGAGAAGCTCATAGCCCAAGTTGCTTGAAGTCCAGTGTTAAGTTTCCACAGTCTGTGATGATTTGGGGTGCAATGTCATCTGCTGGTGTTGGTCCAATGTGTTTTTTGAAAACCAACGTCACTGCACATCCAAGAAATTTTAGAGCACTTCATGCTTCCTTCAGCTGACCAGCTTTTTAAAGATGCTGATTTCATTTTCCAGCAGGATTTGGCACCTGCCCACACTGCCAAAAGCACCAAAAGTTGGTTAAATGACCATGGTGTTGGTGTGCTGGACTGGCCAGCAAACTCACCAGAGCTGAACCCCATAGAGAATCTATGTCAAGAGGAAAATGTGAAACAAGAGACCAAAAAATGCAGATGAGCTGAAGGCCACTGTCAAAGAAACCTCTTCCACCTCAGCAGTGCCATGATCACCTCCATGCCACGCCGAATTGAGGCAGTAATTAAAGCAAAAGGAGCCCCTACCAAGTATTGAGTACATATACAGTAAATGAACATACTTTCCAGAAGGCCAACAATTCACTAAAAATGTTTTTTTTTATTGGTCTTATGAAGTATTATAATTTGTTGAAATAGTGAATTGGTGGGTTTTTGTTAAATGTGAGACAAAATCATCGCAATTAAAAGAACCAATGACTTAAACTACTTCAGTCTGTGTGCATTGCATTTATTTAATACACGAGTTTCACAATTTGAGTTGAATTACTGAAATAAATGAACTTTTCCACAACATTCTAATTTATTGAGATGCACCTGTGTGTGTGTGTATATATATATATATATATATATATATATATTATTATAACTTCTTATTCCCATTTTTTCTTTGGTGTATACCAAATCATAAAAAGCAATGCAATATTTAAACAAATATTTGTGTGTGTGTGTTTTTTTTATTCTTCAGCAAGTACATTAATAGATTGATATAAGTGAAATAAATTATTTAAACTTCTATGTTTGAAGTTACAAACATTTTAATAATATTATTAATTTATATATAAAATACTCAAATTTCAACTTTATTCCCAATTTTCTTTGTATCCTCCAATAGTCCAATTCCAAATTATGGTGTGCAATGCAAATTTTATTTGCTTCAGCATTGCTAATACATTAATAATATTTATAAGGATGCAGAATTTATACAAAGCATTGTTTTATTTGTTATGGTTAACAACTAACATTTTATAATAATATTATATTAAATACTATAAAATATGACAACTTTTAATGTGCTAAAATAAAAACATTTCCTTTAAAATAGTCCAAACAACCAAATAAAATGCAATACAAATATACTACTGTAAAACAAAGTATCAAATAAATTACATTACATAAAAAGAATGAGTATTTAAACAGATGTAAACACCCATATAAATGCTTACTGCTAATTAAATACATTTCAGTATGAAATTCATTATCTTTTCAAAAAAACAAGAACTTTTGGTGGCGCTAGTAGCAGATATTACACATTTGAGCAACTGGATTTGTTCAGCTTATTTAAAATAATAACTTTATTATCTTTAACTAAATTGAATTGCTATCGATTTGAAGAGGAAGCAGAAAACACAAGCACGTTCTGACAGCTTTTGCCACACTAACCTGAGCTATTAACAATTCATCAGATCACTGCTGTTCAGAGGGTTCACATCCCCTAACAGAGGCGTGTATCCTTGGGGACCGCACAACCCCCTTTTAGATTTGCTTTCATTCACTACATGCTGTGAAGACTGCATCAATGTTAAAGCGGCAGACTTCTGACTTAAGTTTTTTTTTAACAAGCTACTCCTTGTTTTCCAACATCCTGCTGAAAAATTCAAACCCCTGTGGGAATGTTTATTAACAGTTCTGTGGCATAAATGTGGAGCTCAGCGATGTACAATCAAAATAACCTGCCAAAACAGCCCAAAATGGGTTTACATCCCACACAACGTTTTCTAATTACTCCCATGTAGCAAGAGCTCTTGTCACCACACTGCAGAAGATAATCACAGTGGAGTGAAGAGTTACGTAATCGCCTGCAACAGGCTTCTTTTGTTGAACTGACACAATTCATCAACACTGGCCTCTGAGAGACCTCAACTCGCCAGATATTTAATTAATAAGCAGATCTGAGCATTATTAAAAGCTCTTCATCTCATATACAGACACAACCGTTCAAACGTCTGGGGTCAGTATAAGTTATAAAAGAAACGATTGCTTTTATTCAACAAAGGCACATTAAATTGATCAAAAGTAATAGGAAAGAAATGTATAATATTACAATTTATATTTCAAGTTAATTCTGTTCTTTTTCATTTTCATCAAAGAATCCTGAAAAATTGACCATGGTTTCCACAAAAATATTAAGCAACAACTGTTTTCAACATTGATAATAATAATAAGACATATTTCTTGAGCAGCAAATCAGATCAGACGGAGTGTGTGACACTTAGGACTGGAGTAAGGATGCTAAAAATGTAGCTTTGCATCGCAGGAATAAATGACATTTTAAAATATATTCAAATAATAAAAACTTATTTTAAATTGTAAACATATTACGGTTTTACTCTACTTTTGATCAAATAAATGCAGCCTTGGTAAGCATAAGAAACTTTTCAAAAGACCCGAAATAAATCATATTTGAACGGGTCCACCCTTCTTGATTATGAACGTAATTTAAATGAACATGGACTGACAAAAATATTTTATCTAAGAGATTAAAACACATGACATTAAAACTGGTCAACGTACCTGGTCTCTTTTTCATTGCGTTTGTTTTCACGGATGATATCGTACATTGGATCCTCATGTGCCTAAGAAAGAAACAAAGAAATTGTAAAAACATTCATAAACAATTCAGGTTCAACATATTACAATTCAAACAAACATGCCATGGAAGTCAAATATTTGATCGTTTTAAAGTTAGTTAATATTTTATGTTGAGCTGTCGATATGGCAGTCCTCTTGGAACTATACTGCCACCTAATAGCTTGGATTCAATATCACAAAAAAAAAACATTAGTTGTGTGTGAATGAAAGAGTCTGATAATAGAAGCAGAGATGCAAACAGGTAAGGAGGGGGGTGAAAAGACCATATTGGCTGATTAGATGGTAATGCGGACCTAAAATGCTAAATGTTTGCGCTCTCTCTCCTCACTGTTCCCACATATCGGATCTTAAATCCTTAAAATATTGCCCCTTTTAGATGTAGTTTAGTTAAGAGTAAAGAAAATACTTCACAAAACTTACTAGCATTTGCCAAGTGGTTATCAGTCTTACTTCTCCAATACAAATAAGACCAGTCTACCTTTTCATAACTGAATATAAACAGTTATGACCAGTCTGCAACCGGCAAGAAAGACCCCCCCACACACACACATAAAACACTTTTTCATTGGATCCAAGCAAATCTCATAGGTGGCCTATTAAGTGAGAAGGTGAGAAGTTTGCATCTATGTAGAAGGGACACCAAGACAAAGTGAGTAGTTTTTGGCTTATCATGTGACCTCTACATGTCAGACCCCATGAGTTGACATGCTCTAAAGTAAATAAATCAGCTTTTTAGGCCACTGATATGACTGGAGTCATATATTTTTTAGAAGTATTATTCATTTATTTTTGAAAGAGGAAAATAATACTGAGTGCACTATAGCACCTGTGACCTGGCTTTGCTAAGAGGCAAAGAACTAAAATGGACCAAGCAAACAAACAAAACCACAGCATGTGAATAAGCACAGGAAAGGCACAGAACCAAACATTTTAATGGTCAGGATGAGAAATGGTCATGGAAATCTAAATAACATGAACCTCTGATAAAAATATGACATACTCCGTTTCAGATTTGATTAGATATCAGAAAAACTGTACATCAGCAACCTGATCAAGGCTCTAGAGTGTGACCAATTTGGTCGCACGTGCGACCTAATTTCTCAATGGTGCGACTAAAAAAAATCTGAGGTCGCACATGACCAGCCGTTTGAGAGAGAAAAAAAAAGTCTCCGCGACTCTGAAAGTCTCCCTGTGGTTCAACAACAGACACACATTAGGCTCATATTGTGGTCTAAACCCCCCTCTGATTGGTCGTGGTCCAGATATTCCTGTACGTGTGTGTACGTTTGGAAATGCATGCGCTGCTGCAGTCAGACAGAGAGAGAGGTGAGTAGTAGAGATGCGCGCAGTGTTGCCAACTTAGCGACTTTGTCTTTTCAGACCCCCCTAGCGACCTTTTTTCCAAAAAAGCGACTTGTGACAAATCTAGCGACTTCTTGGACAAACTTTAGCGAGTCTCTCAGAGTGTCTCTGTGATCGTTGGCAAGGTGCGAGATCAGTGCGCACGCAGCTCTTTCTGTGCATCTATTCAGTGAGCATCTGAGAGGAGCCATGTTCAGTTAAAACAGATATTATTGCTTCTCTAAATGTACAAATATAGCCGGAATTACAGCACAGGAATTGTCTTTGTCTTGTCTTATATTGTGTATTATCTGATTTCATCAGACAACGGCTCAATAAAATGATAAATTATGATTTTTGTGCAGACTAGCTTCTTGGAAGGGAGAGCTGGTTATGTATTCTTAAAGGGCTGTGTTTCAGTCACTATTTCACATTCATCCCGTTGACTGACAAAAGAAACAGTAAAATATATAAAGTAAAAAAGTTTTATTGAGAATTTGGCTGCATTAAAATATAGTATGAGAACAGAGAGAGACAACTAGACAGAACAGAACAGTTTTTTTTCTGTAAATACTTTTTTTTGAACACTTGTTCAGTAAGTTACCTTTCTTGTAGAATTGTACTTCAAATAAAGAACTTTATGTTGACCAGATTGTTAGTTAATCGTTTACTAGTCAATATTGTCTATAAAAATTGGGGTGCACCTAAATTTTGTGCTGGTGCAGTGCAAAAAGTTAGTCTAAAGCCCTGCTGATACTTCATGGCTTAACCTCAAAACCTCCAAATGCTGTATGTGTGAGATTTAGGGTACTATATGTGCTTTTAAATAAATGACTCCTTGACTGCGGCAGTGTAAATGTAGGCCATTTATGTTACTCACCACTCTGAACTGCTCCAGTTTCTGGTTGCCTTTGATAAAGAAAGGACATTCTCTGTCTCCTGTTCTGTGGCCGTACCTCTTACATCTCCAGCCTACACACACACAAGTTTGTGCACTTAAGGTTTCTCAAGGACCTTCATCGACACTAAAATACCACTTCTGGCATAACTTGTTTTTTAAAGAGTGAAGTGAAGGCATCTGAATGCTTGCTTACACTGCATGACCTTCACCTCCTTCCCCAGAGGCATCCACAGTCCTTTGGTGGGAGCTTGAGCCAAAAAGTTCCTGGCGTCCTCATTACCAGGGCTGTCAGGAATACAGTCCTCTGGTCTGTCATCCTCTTCCTGCAAAAGCAGTTCTGCATGTTATTTCTAATGCAATAACACAATCTCTGATCACATGTTGTAAAAGAGGGTCAAAACAATTGGTTAAGAATGATTTCACTTCAAACTATGGCCAAACCTTTATGAACCCAGGGGGAGGATTTTCATAGCTGAAAGGGAAAATGAAAAGAAAGCCATAAAATAACGTCACATACACTACAGGACAAACGAGCAACTTTTGTAATACCGTAAAAAAAAATCCAGATTATAAACACTCTCTTAAAAAGCATTACCAATGCAGCAAATACTCACAACGTCTCCACGTGCTCGAGCTTCTGCACCTCATGAATCAGTTTTCTGGTTTGGTTTTGGTGTTTGTCTTCATCTTGTTTTGACTCCTTGCGTTTCTTTCGTTCATGTCTGTCCTCGTGGTGCTCTCGGCTTCGTTTGCGACCTGACATTGTACATTCGTTAGGGAAAATTTCTTCACAATGTTAACCACATATTACGTCCAAAAAGGTTAAGATCTTAAGGTTAAGATTTTAAGATAATAAGGATTGTAAAGGCACATATGAGCGTTTGACCACTTCCGGGTGAAAGAGCGAGATCAGAGGATTAGTAAGAGATGTCAAAATAAAAGTCTGCGTATTAAAGCGAGAGTTCTGCGTGCGATACAAACATCTGGCAATATATATATTTATTTTGTTTGTTTAGGATCTTTTTAACTTTAAGGTAAAATTTACTTTTAGGCCTCACTGAATATTCTAGAGGATGAAATGTGCTTTTACTGAATTAATGTACTTATATTTTTGACAAAAAAATGTAGTTGCCTAAAGTTAGGCTGTACATAGACTGTATTAGATGTTTTTTGAATAAGTATTTATTTTATATCTTTGTCTTTTTATACTGTTATTCACTTTTTGTTTAATACTCTTTTTTTCTGTAGGTTTTTCCTTTTTTATGCATAATTGTATAATGCTCAACATTCACATTTTAATGAAAGTGCATGTATAGTGTTAATGTTACTCAGTCATAATAAAAAAAGCTATCACTTCCTTATACATTATACAAATTATATCTAAAAACAATGTCTAAAAGCAGGCTCAATCAGTGTTTTTAATTATTATCCAATATTTCAAACCACCACACATATAGGCAAAAAAATTTTCTGGTGTTTATGCTGTAATAATGATAAAAATGCTGGTTTTTGAACATATTAACAGAAACTTGGAGTGTCTATGTATTAAGGACTATGATTTGTTTTGTAATTCCAGTTTTGTACATGTATTAACACATATTCCTTTTTAAATATCTATTATAATACAGTTTGAAGCCAGAAGAAACGTTTTCAATGTCTTTTAAAGGGTCTAAATAACCAGACAAATTTCATTATTTAACTTTTTATTAAAAATGACCTGTCAAATATCAAACAAGACAAAAACATCACCTTTGTTTTTAAATGCATTGAGAAGAAAAATATTCCGTATGAAATATTTTTGGTCTTTGCTACATAGTTTGACAGCAAATAAGCCATCAAATGTAAACAACCCAGCACACATTTTGTATTTAACAAATAATAAATCAGAGTGCAAGCCAAGTGTCAAGACAATCCTTATTTTAATATCAGTGATCCAAACTAAGAGCTGCGGATATAAATGTGAATTCAAAGTGTACAAAAATTAACATTAAACACACAACATATAAAAGTCTTATACAAAAACAAACAATATGTGGGATCATGAAAATAAATGGTGCAAAAAAAACTGTAACAGCATGGTTCTGTAGCACAAGTTACACTCCCCAACAAAAGGACTTTCTTTCCCCCACTTGTCCCCAAGGATTCAGAAACAGACTCTTGATAGAAGAAAAGGAGATGTTCTGTTCAATATTAACCTGTCCTTCAACACAATCCAGCCTAATGACTCCTCCGCTAGGTGGCATTGTAATACACAAGTGATCGTCATCCTCATTAAGCTTCTTGCTCTGAATTTCAGCAGTTTCTCTCAAAAGTGGGCCAGAGTCTTTCATTTGAACGGCCCTGAGGTCTTCAGAGAGATGAAAGGAAGTCCTTCAGACCACCTTTCTTGCTCTGCTGTTTGGTTTCCAGCATAAGGATCTTTTTGAGCCGGGCGAAAGGCGACGACTTCGCACTGCCGGGCTTTGATGATGAAGAGCTGGTGTTTGAAGATACTGACCTGCGGAAAGATAGAATTGCATAAGTGGTTTTAATAGACGAGTTAAAAGCTAGTTCTATGTGGACCTGTAACACAGACGCTCGCTAAGAGTAGCTTACCTTGGTGTGCCACTTGGCGTTCTGTCTACTACAGATTTTGGAGTAGACCTGTTGGCTGACTGTGGAGTTCTGTGTTTGCCTGCACTTCCTGGGGTACTTCGGTTCTTTGACAACGTAGTCAAAAGCTCCCGATTCATTCCAGGTTGTCTGGACATCTTATTACAGGTGTGACACGTTGCCATCTAAGAGAAGAAAGCATCATGGTTAAATGGTGGTAAAATAATTAAACATGTTTTTGCCCATGTCATCATGCCAGTGCATTCCCATTACTTTCCTGCTGAGACTTACAAATAAATATATTTTATATAATATATATATTTTTCCAAGACAATACATTTTATAATAGTGATAGGCCTATATTTGCAGTTTTCCTGATGACAAAGTTCGTACATAACAATTCTAGATAGATTAAAACATAATGCCCTACATATAAAAAATGTATAACTGAATATCTGACTACAAAAATAAAGTAACCATCAAAGCCAAATCTGAAGAGAAAAAGCTTGTCTGGTATTAGATGTACTCTGGATAAACGTGAAATGCAAATAATACTGGTATGAACGGTCTCTGGAAATGAACAGTGTTGACAGCCACGTATTTCAGTCTCTCAGTTCAAAAACAGTCAAGTCGATTGCTCAATCTTTTCACACTGACTAGAATCCCCGACAAAATTGCAAAAATCAAATGCAATGCCAAAAAATTCATCGTTTAACACGTAAAACAAACTTGCTTTTTGTTTTGTTATACTGTTATGCTAACAAGTTTTATGCCATGATAGCCAGGTGTTGCCGACACTTAGGAACACTTATCTCAAGTATTTCACACATTGTATATGAACATAAGCTCTGTATACAGCCAGGTACAATGTAAATATACACATTTACATCTTCCAAACTTCCACTCGGACACATGTACACTTATGTTTATATACACTATAATCCTCTTCTATACACTAATAACCAATTTTAGCTTCAAGAAATTAGTACTTTTATTCAGCAAGAATGCATCAAATTGATCAAAAGTAACAGCAAAGACATTTATAATGTTACAAAAAATTAGATTTCAAATAAAAGCCGTACTTTCAAACTGTCTATTTAAAGAATCCTGAGGATTTTTATATATATATATATATATATTAAAAGAAAAGTTGTATTTCTGATCAAATAAACAGCTTTGGCGAGCGAAAGAGATTTTTAAAAACATTAAAATCTAAACTTTGAGAATTAGTTGTACACAACAAGAAAAACCTTTCAGTGGATCATTTTAAAATCCTAAACATAGGTTTACATTGTTGCATTACTCTAAGTAATATGAATTAGTTAATCACAGGGAACTGCATAAATGATAAAACTACATTAATCTACACCCTTCTGTGTGGAATTGAACTCACCAGCACAAAGGCAGCCATTGCTTGCTGAGGTAACAGGCGGCTAAGCTGAAATGTAGATGATTTAAAATGATCCAGTCATGTATATGAGAGCAGCTATGTTTACTACAGCACCCTTCCTGTCTGGAGATATAAAGAGCAGCAACAGCCAATCAGCTACAGTGGGGGGCGGAGTCTGTCTGACTGAATCTTGACTGAAGGAATGCTCTGTAACATCCTCAGAAGCTTAAACAAGTCTTTAAAAAGTTGCCAAACAATAAAGCAAACATAATTATTCTCTTTTAATACTACGGTATGTTTTATACCACACATGATAAATGTGAACTGTGGACTAAGTAAAGATAGTGTGTATGAGAATAATAAATTACATTTTTGTTATTTTAAGGTCCAATTCTTGCTATTAACAAATCATTAACTATGACTTTTGCCTCAATAAACTCCTAATTTGCTGTTTAATAGTTAGTAAGGTAGTTGTTAAGTTTAGGTATTGGGTAGGATTAGGATGTAGATGTGGTCAGCAATATGTACTTTATAAATACTAATAAACAGCAAATGTGTTAGTAATAGGCATGCTAATAAGCAACTAATTAATAGGGAAAATTGGTCCCTGTACTAAAGTGTTACCTTTGTTTTTCTCGTACAGAAGAAAAAATTATTCAATGAAAATCCCTGCTGATCTACTGTGAATATTTACTATGAATACAAATCAAATATACCCCACAAAGTCGTCTATTTTCATCTTGTTCGGCGAAATAAATATTTCAAAACTTTGGCATCTGATTACAACGCTGACCACACTAACCAAAGAGCTTTGGCAGAACATGATATCAAGATTAAGCTAAAATAGGAAACAGCATATACTAGTTAACCACTGCTTTGAAAAGTTGAGCGATTGTCCATATAAAGACTCTGACATATCCTTTAATCTCCATCAAATAGCTCAATCCCAAAATAGATCATTCCCCATGATCAAAATCTGCCTATTAAACAGGGTCATAAACACAATTTTCAAAACAGAGATGTCCGATATATCCGGGCTAAAAACGAATCCTTGGGATAAACACTGAGAAAGATAAGGATGGATTCAGAGGGAGTTGAGAGAGATGTCATTCCTGACCAGTTTCCATCCCTTTGTTCCTGTAAGAAAAGTTCTGGGTTAAATGACCCTACTGAAAATGTCAGTTTAAGCCAACCCAACTGAATTTCCATGCTGGTCCATACGGGTTTATGTTGCTGGATCAGCACAGTGGTGTTGTTCTCCAGCAAAACAAGCTGGTCAATCCAGATGTTCTTTCTTGTGAAGCCTGTTCATTAAGAAATGAATGCTGGTTAAGCTAGTTAGGAAGCCTGATGGGGAGACCAACAACAATCAACACACAACATGTGTGATATTTTCAAGAGGCAATTTAAATGACCAAGGAAATCATTTTGATTCATACCTCAGCTAATAAAAAAACAACCAAAAATAGAACTTTTAGTTACTTAAAAAGATCTATTTTAGTGTTCCACAGAAGATAGTTACCGGTTTGTGAAAATGACATTTGTGTTGGAGTTGAGGAAAGATATCCCATAATGCCTGTCTATAAATAAAGTGTCAATGACTTCCTTTCTTCTGTGGAACACTAAAATAGATATTTTTAAGAATGTTGGTAAACAAGAGTTCTATCAATATATGTAAGGCAGTGAGAATTCACAAGCCTTTATCAGGCATATTTATGCTCCCTTGAGAGAGATGCATGCAATCAGTTCACAGCAGCTGTCAAGAGAACGGAAACAAGTAGCGAAAGCAATACGAAGCTGGAATGACAATATAGATTAATCCAGTTCAGGGTGAAGAGTCATGAATGGAATAATACTGCCAGAGGTTTCTTCTTACCCTTCTAATATGTCAAAATGAATGCACATGTACAGTGGGGCCCTAAAGCTTTCCAATTCAACAGTGTATATTCATTTCATAATGTCTTATTATTGGGTTTGTCGCTCTCAATTTCTCACCGTTTGTGAAAATGCCAATGATCATGTTCTCCAACATGATTTGTTATAATGTCTTTACAATGAGTCACATGATCAATGCCAAATAATTTACTTATTTGAATAGAACAATGGTTCTTAATCAGGGAGCTGGGGCCTATAGGGGCTGCAGGATGACGCAAATAACAAGTTATATTAAAATAAACTTAATTAAAATGCTTCAAACACAAACACACACACAAAATCAAGGTAACCATATTTATTTTAGAAAATATATTGTTATATTTATATTACATATTTATTTTATTTACAAAAACTATTGTTTGGAATAACAAAAATAACTGTGGTGAATTTAATTAATATACTGACATTTCCAGTTTCGGTTAATAAAAAGTCTGAAAACAAGCAACACAACTGGAAGAAATATTATAGATTATATATAGCAGTAACTAAATCAGCATACTATCATCTCAAAAACATTGCAAGAATTACATTTAGTCATTTTGCAGACGCTTTTATCCAAAGCGACTTATAATTGGGGAATACATAAAGCGATTCATCTTGAAGAGGCAATCAGACAGAGGAAGTGCTCGTAACACCAAGTCTCAGGCATTGTTCAAATAAGTACAAGCTAGCAAGAGAAGGAATACCTTATTTTTTTTTTGGGGGGGGGGGGGTTAGAATTAAGTTAAATAGTGTCGAAAGAGATGAGTTTTCAGTTGTTGCTTGAAGATTGACAGGGATCCAGCATTCCGGATGGGGGTGGGAAGATCATTCCACCAGCCAGGAACGGTGAACGAGAATGTTCTGGAGAGTGATTTTAAACCTCTCTGTGATGGTACCATGAGGTGTCGCTCACTAGCGGATCTCAGACTTCTGAAGGGGATGTAGATTTGTAATAATGAGTGGAAGTAGGTGGGTGCTGAGTCTGTGGTTGTTCTATATGCAAGCATCAGTGTCTTGAACTGGATGCGAGCTGCAACTGGTAGCCAGTGCAAGGAGACAAAGAGAGGTGTAACATGGGCTCTTTTGGGCTCATTGAAGACCAGTCGTGCCGCTGCATTCTGAATCATTTGTAGAGGTTTGATTGTGTTTAATGGAAGTCCAGCCAGAAGAGCTTTGCAGTAGTCCAGCATAGAAATGACAAGGGCCTGGACAAGAAGTTGTGCAGCATGCTCTGTGAGAAAGGGCCTAATATTTCTGATGTTGTGTTGTGCAAACCTGCAAGATCAAGCAGTCTTTGCAATGTGCTCTTTGAAGGTCAGCTGGTCATCAAAGATTACACTAAGATTTCTGACCGAAGCTGATGGGGTAATTGTTGATGAACCTAACTGAATCGTGAAGTCATGCTGTAGAGTTGGAGTGGCAGGGAAGACAAGAAGCTCAGTCTTTGCCAGGTTGAGCTGTAGGTGATGTTCTTTCATCCATGCCGAGTTGTCTGCCAGGCAGCCTGAGATCCGTGCAGCTACCGTTGGATCATCTGGTCAAAATGAGAGATAGAGCTGTGTGTCATCAGCGTAGCAATGGTACGAGAAGCCATGTGCTTGTATGATGGGACCCAGTGATGTAGTCTATGGGGAGAAGAGGAGGGGTCCAAGAACTGACCCCTGGGGAACCCCAGTGACCAGTTGATGTGCTTTGGATACCTCCCCTCCCCAGGCCACCCTGAAAGACCTACCAGTGAGATAGGATTCAAACCAGTGAAGTGGAATCCCAGTGATGTCCAGTGATGAGAGGGTGGACAGGAGGATCTGATGATTGACAGTGTCAAAAGCAGCAGATAGATCCAGCAGAATGAGGAATGATGAATTAGATTTTGAAATTTATTTTGTTTCCAGTCAAGATTTGGAGAAACTGGTTCATGCCTTTATCACCAGCAGGGTGGATTATTGTAATGGTCACCTCGCCGGCCTTCCAAAGAAGACCATTAGACAGCTGCAGCTCATCCAGAACGCTGATGCCAGGATACTGACTAGAACCAGAAAATCTGAGCATATCACACCAGTCCTCAGGTCCTTACACTGGCTTCCAGTTACATTTAGGATTGATTTTAAAGTACTTTTACTCGTTTATAAATCACTCAATGGCCTAAGGACTAAATACATTGCAGATATACACTCACTGAATATAAACCTAAGAGACACTCAGATCATTAGGATCGAATCAGTCAGAAATACCAAGGGTTCACACAAAACAAGGGGAGTCCGCTTTTAGCTATTATGCTTCCGTTTATGTAAAGCACTTTGAATTACCACTGTGTATGAAATGTGCTATATAAATAAACTTGCCTTGCCTTGCTTTATATGAGGGACCTTCAAAAATTGTGTTGGACAAATGGGGAACTTCAAGTAGTTCTGAGAATCACTGACCTATAATTAATTCAGAATTAATTTTCTGAAATAATATTACAATAATGCAAAATAGATATCATTAATTTAACATAATTACTTATTTGCTTTAAATACTAAAACGTATTTATTTTGAAAACATTGCATATCTGTTTATTTTCAATTAAATTAGAAAAATTCTAGACTTTTATTGTGGCCTCCGACCTTTGAGTTACAGAAACTATACATTATAACAGATAGTGAATATTTTCAGTGATATAAAACTTGTATGGATATATGACATAAGCCTTTTCTGCACATCTACATGTTGACTTTTGCAAATGCCATAGACAAGAAGTTTAAATTTTCTCACTATTTACTGACACTTTGCCTTTCTTTCACTCACATATCAGTCCAGCAGATGGGCTTTTTGTGTTCTATTAATAGTCCAGGATCCTGAAATACCCTCAACCCAGCAGCCACAAGCCGGGCTAGACTGTCGTCTCTGACCTTGCTGCTGAGATTCTAGATGTCACAGCTGCCCTTGATATGCAAGCCTGACCAAGCAATGTGTGTGTGTGTGTGTGTGTGTGTGTGTGTGTGTGTGTGTTCAGCTATTGATATGTGGAGACCCATCTGCTTTCCAGGGCCCATCGATCTGTGCTACGCCCATCCCCCTTCACCAAACACGGAAAAGCTGCATCACTGATTCTTTCCCTGAGGGGAAGATAGGATGTCACACACATCAAGCATAACCTGCATCAAACGCATGCTGGAAAAAGCCAAGGCTGCTGGCACAGATGCTTCCCAAAATGTTGAAAGATGCACATGCAACATCTGAGCTTTCTATTGGAGGTATGGAACCTTTCCAATCCAAAGGTGACAATAACAAAGGAACTGCAGCAGCAGGAGGCAGCACTGCATGAAATCTGCATACTATCTATCCTAAATAGGACATGAAATGTGATTAGTGCGCCACAAACCATAGTATGTTGAAAATACCATAGCAAACAAACTCTTGGCAAAGATGCTCTGACGGTGCCCCATTTCCATTGGATTTTGCATGCATCTGTGACTCAAAAGCCCTTTTGCATCAGAAAAGGAGTTTGAGAACATTCCGTTCCAAACAAAAGCAGCGAGAACAATTTAAAAAATGTGTGAACTTAAAGTGAACATTCACCCAAAAATGAACATTT
This sequence comes from Ptychobarbus kaznakovi, assembly GCA_027422405.1. Classification (NCBI taxonomy): domain Eukaryota; kingdom Metazoa; phylum Chordata; class Actinopteri; order Cypriniformes; family Cyprinidae; genus Ptychobarbus; species Ptychobarbus kaznakovi. Next base: position 137,303 of record JAPDDN010000269.1, read on the forward strand.
ACTCACCCTCATCTCATTCCAAACCCATAAGACTTTGGTTAGTCTAAGTTTTAGTTTCCTTGACTTTCAATGGAGGGTCAAAAACCTCTCAGGATTTATTAACAATGTCTTAATTTGTGTTTTCGAAGATTAACCACAGTCTTATGGGTTTGGATTAACATGAAAGTATATGACCACAGAATTTTCTTTTTTGGGGGATAGTGAAGAAATAATGAATTGTAAGGTGATGCATCACCTGGATGCATACAGTTTCATAGTGTAGTATGTGACAATATTTCTACTTGCATGTACTCACTTATCGGAAGCAAAGCACACGCAGTATACCTTTGAGCATAAGTAAGCACATTGAGAATCAGCCCAGAACAGTCTATTGGGAGCACTTGAACTCCACACCATCTTTAATGCTCAGATACACAGTTATATTCGGTATACATAAAGCATTTCAAAAGAGTGGAATCACCTTGCCGTTCATGCTAAAAACAAACCTCTAAAATACCATGGCTGCGCGCATGAACCAGTGCTTCGTTTTATTTGCGGGGTCTGAGCACAGCATGTGCAACAATGCTCAGAGCAGGCTAGCAGATATAATATACGGCTCTCAGACGGAACAGGCAGGTTGTGAAGAGTGATAGAGCAGAATAAGGATGAAGCAAAGTCTGGATGCGATGTCCTTGAAGGACGTTCAACTCGTCTTTCCTTTTTTCTTTTTTTGTATTATGATTATCCTATCATTTTAAATGACAGACTGTGTCGAATTTATTTATTTTTCTCTGCAGCACTTTTCACTGTGTTAACAGCAAGATGTTAAATTAATTTAGTATTTTGACAAGACTAATAATATAGCTATTAGGCTAAACCTAAATTTTTTATAGTGGGTTGTAGGCATTTAGCATAAACAAATTGTATCTTGACAAGACGAAACAAATAAGGATTACAATTTTTATATAACTTTTTTTCTCTCTGAGACACTTTATTCCGTTGGCAGCAAAATGTTATTGACTTTTTCTGAATAAATTCAAGATTGACAAACAATAAAATAAATACGTTTTGTGCTTCGCTTTCTTTCAGTCAGAAATGTGAACAAACAGTGAATATATCGCGGGAGCGGTTATGGGAATAAAACCTCAAACAGTCCTGCACAGACCTCTACATCACAGACAGATTCATTTATCACGAAAGGAGACAAGAAGTGAGGTGAACAAGACATGGCGGAGGGTTTCAAAACCAAATGTAAAAGCTCCCGTTTTAACCTTGACTTCGATGACATTAATCTGACAAAATCTTTACTTCAAATGACAACTCACCGAGATACATGAAAAGTAAAAAAGATAAAATACACATATTAAATAAATAATAAAAAAGTTGTTGGATGTATCTTTGTTGTAAATATAAACGGTGAAGTAAGTCCATTCTTCGCTTTGGTTTTTCCTCCTTTCATATCTTAACAACAAAAAATTGAATCTTAAAATTACAACAATAAAAACATTTTATTTATAAAATGCATCATCATAACACTGATATTAACATACGCAAAAGTATGTCTAATGTTTTAAAATGGAGAAAATAAAGACAAATAATCAACTAATTTTAAACTACAGTTTTATTAAAAAGCTGTTTAATAGACTAAAGAGTGGAAAATAATTCACTGAATATATTCTCTGGAAATTGAAAAAGCTATAACAAACAAAACATCGTATTTTATTGCATTTCTTAACTGGCACGTTTTATCGATTATGAAAATATTTTTGTCATTAAAAAACTGCTGGTTTTATTCAAAAAAAAAATTTGTTGTTAACCTCGCATTGCGGTGCTAAGTTTGTTCTTAACGGAGCGATGTTTGCTTGTTGCTGCTGGAGCTTGGCACAGACAAGCCAATCAGAAATTGAGCAGCGAGGCTCATGTCACGTCATCAGGAAACATGTTTAAACTACAGCAGGTGAGAAGAAATTCGGTTTAAAAAGTGTGCATCGGATACAAGTTGGCATTTGTAACGATGTTTTCTAAACATATCTGATCTGTAAAAAATTATTTATATAAATATAATTAGTGGATGCATACACTTTCATTGTTTAGAAGTGAACAATATCTGTGACCAATATTTTTTATGTAGATTGATTTCCGTTCTCAAGCTAAAGCGGTTAAACGACAATGTAAGTTCCCACAATCTCACTAATTTGTCAGCTTATTCTAAGAGAGATGAGATATATCGGTTTAACATATTTTTTCCCATTATTTAAGATTTTACCATAATCGTATCGGTTTTGAAAAAAAAATTATATATATATTTTATTTGTATAGTCAATACACAATTATACAGAGTATAACAGCAGTGAAAGTGTTCTCTGTATTTGCCCATCCAAGCACACACACTTGGAAAGTGGGACACATACACACACACACACACACCTGAGCAGTGGGCAGTTCACTCAGGAGAAGCCTGAAAGCCACCGTATGTATTTTAACAAGATTCACTTGTTTTGAAACGCACTAAATAAAACATATATAACCATTATTTCACCAATAAACATCTAAATAAATACATCTCTATCGAAATTAATTATTTTATTATCTCCGCAAGCAATCGCAGTTTATATAGTTCTGTGTATATAAACCGCGCTGTCAGCAGTAAAAAATATTTTAATATTCTGTAAAGTGAGTTAAGAAATGCTAAAATACATGTTTTGTTTGTTAATTATTTCAATATTCCAGGAATAATTCGGATATTCTTCACTCTTTAGTCTATTAAACAGTAAAACCTAAAACTGTGGTTTAATAAGTTTATATGACTTCTGTCCTTTATTTTCTCCATTTGAAAACGAACATCTTTTGCTTATTGTAATTAGTGTTGCTAAGCTTTTTATAAATAAAATATTTTATTGTTGTAATTTGAAGATAAAATTTTACATGAAAATGAATTTTCAACAGTTTTTTGTTGTGTTAATGTGAAAGGAGGAAAAACCAAAGTGAAGAATGGACTCTTAAGTGTTTTTTTACTTTATAAGAGTAAATAAATATCAGTTTTGCAATCGGTTTATTGTATAAACGTACAAATAATCGTTCAGTTCGGTTAAAAAAATCAATTCGTCGAATATTCTTAAGAGCCCTTTTAGACTTTCAAATAGTTTATTTTTATCTGTAAATGAGAAAAGTTGCAAATTATCCATTTTGCTTCAGGAGTGGGAAGGCAGAGTGGACAATGTGGGCGCTAAACAACAGATGCAATAATTCTGTAAATATGTTTTATGTAGCAGTCTAAAAGGACTATTGTGAATCTATAAAAATGTAATCGAATACAGTTAATTACTAACTATAGTTAATGTGCGTTTCTTAGGTAAAATGTAGTTTTAATTTAATGATTTTAACTTTTAGTTATATTGTTAATGCTTTAGCAGAGATTGTAGTGTTCTAAGCTATTGCATATAAAAGGTACAGCTGTTATAAAAGAGAGAGACAGGCTGCATGGCTATGTAGTAGAAGAGAGTCAGTGGTATTATTGCATTCCTATTGGTCAGTGAGCTCAGCTTAGCCTGACAGTTTGCTGCTTTAGACAAGGTTAGCTTTTCCAGCATAAGTATCCACAGTGACAGAGGTTGATCTTTGTTAAATTTGCTTTATGGAACCAAATCATTTGACAGCGAGTCAGACTAACTGGAATAAGCCTGGCCTATTTGATAAACTTGTTTTATGAAACAGGCCTCGAGGCGTTAGAAGTCAGAAGACACATAAGTTAATTTATGATTTGCTGTCTGTCTGAACCAAAGAATTTTTTTATATAAAAAATTATATTTCATATATTTCATAAAAAATGACAAAATCATATTTTGTCCATTGCATCGAATCGTGTTGAATCGAATCGCACTGCATCGTAGGGGTGAATCGTATCGCATCGCTAGCTGCTTCATATGTATCTTCCGTGTATCGTATCGTTGGCTATACATCAAGATGCGTATCACATTTATGGAGATGCACATCCCTAGTAAAAACAGAATATTATCCTGAAATATTATCACAATTTTAAAATAGCTATTTTCTATATGAATACATTTTAAAATGTAATTTATTCCAGTTATGATAAAGCTGACTTTTCAGCACAATTATTCCAGTCTTCAATGTCACATGATCCTTCAGAAATCATTCTAATGTACTGATTTTGTGCTCAAAAAACATTTCTTATTATTAACAAATATTGAAAATAGTTGTGCTGCTTAATATTTTGTGGAAACCAAGAAAGTTTCCTAAATAAATGTCTTTGCTGTCTCTTTTGATTATTTTAAATGATGGAGACTAACCCAAACGTTTGAGCGGTATGTGCATATATGGCAACATGGTGTTAGTTCTTCCTGATTTAAATTCATCCACCTAATCTAATCTCAGTCACTCAGGAATGGGCAGAATGGACTGGGTCGATATAGTGACAGCATTTAAACTGAAGAGGACATAAAACAGCTGGACGTGACCTCACCAGAGCATTGGAGGCCCTTTTAAACTTTTGAAGGACTACAGTCTGTTCTGCACTCAGTCTCTTTCCTGCCGACTCTTTCTTCAGAAGTCTTCCAATGGTCGCCGTGGGCTTGCGCTTGGGCCGCAGACGCACGTGATGATTGCCCAGTTGACGCCACTGGAAACAGAAGGGGCAGATCATAGACACCGGCAGGGCAGACGCTGGAACGGAGAGATAAATTTAGTGGAGGGTTTGGCATGGCAACTGGTTAAAATAAAACAGGTGATGCTATGCTCTATTCTGAGGATGGTTTGGCATTTTGGACAGCTTTTCCAATATGTGGTCATCCTACCCCTTTGAGGTTTGTGAAGGCCGCAGAAATGGATCCTAGTTTTACATCAGGAAATGTGGTTGGACTCAACGGGTTTTACTTGGTTTACCGTTCCTTTTCAAAACCATCTGTCTGTTCTGTTGCCTACAAGGACTTATATGGACTTGGGACTATATTAAAATAAGCACTTTAAAATCCCATACTAGTATATTAATATAACTAACAAAGCTGAAACTTACCAATGCTCTGATGCCTTTGCCTGCAATGAAAAAGTAAAAGAATTAGTCTTTAAATCTCAGACTTTATACGAGTTAGACTCAAATATCGCAGCTTATGAATCATTTATGAGCTTGCAAGAGGTCTTGCACCCAATCTGATGAAGTAACACTGCAGTTTGTTTATATCGTATAGATTCCTACACGCAGGGTGCAAACTCTGCAGCAGACTATTGAATACAAATATATTTTTCTCACTACCCAATGCTGCTGTCTGATATGCACAATATTCTGTCAAATACTACAGTAAAATTATTCTCAGGAAGCCTCAGTAAGAATTACAAATGTACAAAATACTGAGGTAAAAGTGTTGTACACACAGCCTGTCAGTGGCCTGAACGCATGGCCATGACTTCCCTGGGTCTTTAATTTCCCCCGAGACTATGTGTCTGCACCCTATTTTTGGACATGGTGCTGTTCTGCCTACCTCCTTTAAGCTTCATAATCCGGTTTAACATTAGTTCACATTGCTAAAAGCTGTGTGTTGGTGTTATTGTGTGGCACGTGCATGTTAAGGGGGCAGTTTTTTTTATTTCTAATCATGCACTGTCCCATCATCTGCAACTGTTTGTGATGCCACAGCGGATGTTTCACAGCATGCCACAGAGCCGGGGCGGACCCCTTGTTCCCAATGAGAAGACATGGAGCCACTATCTGGTAGTGATGACGTGTGAATGAAATCATTCCAATGCTGCCTGCTATAAAGTCTGATAAATATCATCCAAACAATAAACAAATGCATCTGTGCCACAAACATTCTCTCTTTATTGAGTTCAGACTTCCTTTCTTCATTCATTTGAATTTTTCGACTGAACTAATTCTTAAAGATTAGATTTTTGGTTTGTTTCATTGCTTCGTTTAAATGTTATTATTTGTATTTATTTGCTTTTTTGACAAAGTTGTACATGTGCAGAATATGAAACAATCACACTGCACTACTTTTATTTGTTTATTTCATTGATCTGTTTTTATTATTTTGTTAATTTATAGCTTTTCTGAAACTTTCTGAAGTATTTATTTGTTTATTTTTTTTGCTTTATTTCATGGTTTCGTTTTAATTGTATTAAAAGTTGTAATTTGCCTTTTGAAATACATTTTTTGTTTGTTTTCTTTTGTTTAAAAGACTTATTATTTCCTTCATTTCTTTGTTTAATGTATTTTTTTTATCTGTTTTGTTTCTGAGAAAGTGAATTTTCATTTATTTTTGTTTTATTTAATTGTTTAGTTTAACTGCATAAAGCTTGTTTAATTCCCAAAAGATGGTTTGTTTAATTATTTCCCTTTTTGACAAAAAAAAAAAAAAATTCACAAAGAGCTTTTATTTATTTACTTATTATTGTTAAAATTTCTGATTTTTTTTACTTTACTATTTTCTTTCTTTTATTTATATATTAGTGTTTTTATTAAACAACCATGCAGCACTGCCACTGCTTATAAAGGCATGTAATATCACCATAACTTCTTCCCTGTGGCACTCTAATTCAAATAATTTGCCTGTTAATAATGCAGCTACTTTTAAGTGCCCTCAGAACAAAGATAAATAGCCTTTAAATTCAGTTTACAATGTGCTGCCTGCCTCAGCACAATAATATCAACAAAGATATTGCTAAATCAAGAAAGAGAATAATGCCCCATTACAGTCCACTGAAGACCCCAGTGAAAACAACAGCTTATCCCTGTCGATGTGCCAGGCAGAAAAGGCCTGTGTGGAAGATATTGAGAGTGAGCTTAACACAAGTGGTTTATAAATAACAACGCAACCTCTGTACACTGTTATCTCATCATGGCATGCATATTTTCAGACAAATATTCCAGTAATGTACGCCGTGAGTCAGTGCAGATGTACTCTGTACTCGCCGATCACAACAAGCCAACTAACGCTCAAAACATGCAGCGCGCAGCTGACCCTGAACATAGGGTCAGGAAACATTCAATCCAAGAAAAACATGCCACAGCCCAAAGCTAGGCGTCATGCATCTTCACTCACTCTGCTGCTAGTACTATCCAAAACATCATGTGATTCATAGCAGCTTCAGAAACATTAAATAAATCAAGAAACTTTGGCAAATCTTTACCGGACTCATTTTTATTTGCCTTTTCCACATTACTTTACTAGATACTGCCTGACGCAGACGATATATTTGAATTAGCTGCCCTTGAAAAGAATGAACAGATGACACTTATGATACTATATAGATACTATTAATAATAATTATTAAAAACTTTTTTAACTGAAGCTGTAATCCTGTTCATTTGGATTTGATTGTTACACTAAAACACTGGTAAATCATTTAAAAACCGGTCATTCATATACGTGGTGGTTAATCACTATGGGTTTTAAAACAGAGATCAGACATTTCCCTCCACTTTCCAAATGAAAGGATCAAGTGTTTATGATGATTAACGACAGTAAACAAACACTGTAAAAATGACCCACACTGTTTAGCTGATGAGATTTGAGTGCAAGGTGTTTATTTCATTACCTTGATGGTGCATTTCTGCAAAAGATGCTATTACGTCCACAAATGACTGGAACTGCACTTGAAAACATTACTAAATTATTTAACACTATAAGCGGAAAAGTTTACTGAAGAAATGACAGACAGCAACTAGAATTTTCAGAAGGGAGCCATTATTTATTCTCTAAAGAACAGCACTCAACAATGCCATCAATGCAACTATTCAACGGGAAATAATAGATCACAGATAACGTACTGTACTTGTTTCCGAGCACTGTTTGCAGAAATTGCTCTTTTACTTTATTCTCAAGTGAGAAAAGTGTATAACTTTAAGTTTGACAATTATATATTGCACAAAACACAGATTAAAATACATTTCAATAACCATTAAGTTTGCAAAACAATGTTACATAAATATTAATAACAATAATAATAGTAACAATATTAACAAATAAATAAGTATTGTTTATTTACATTAATAACAATAACCATTTATTATTGGTGTTATAAATAATAATAAAATCAAGATATTTATCAGGTATATTACATTTCCATTGTTTAGCCCAATAGCCTAAATTTATTGTGCAAAAAAAAGCAGAAATAAAAAATGGTTCTGCATATAAAACTTATAAAACTAATATCTCTAAACGTCTTCAATTCAACACCGAGTGCATAAGTGTTAAAGAGGAGTAGCCTGGCATCTTCTGGTAACTTCATGGCATTACAGCAGAAAGCATGGCGAGGAGCATGTTCAAAACCCACTCTGACCATGAGCCATATCACATGTACAGTTGAGGAAAAATGAAAAAAGTAACGTTACTCACATGAGAAAGCGCGACTGCTCGGGGCAAATGTCTTTGTACAGTAGAGAAGCGTTAAATAAGAATATCTGGGTCATCGCGTCTGCTTTATCAACCAAACCTTTGCGATACAAAGCCCAGCGTTCAAACCTACGTTACAACAAGTGCGGCCTTAGCAGATAATCGCGTCAGTAGTGA